>NDFZ01004223.1:0-21252 GCA_002192655.3 Mamestra configurata
TTCACGAGCATAACGCAAAGATCAGCCATTACCTCCCTCGCCATGTTTGAGGGAAGGAGGTAAACCGACCTCCGACACTACCGCAAGCAGTGACATCTAAGGGAGCATGTCGAACTTTCTGTCGGTTGTTCAGGCAAGAATAATATAAAACAGCTATAGGACAATACTAGTTCACCATATGTTGCAATACAACTCATTAAAAAACAATTGTTATGAGTAGATTATGACAAAATTCCGTTTAGAATTGCTCGTTTCAAGGTATTAGATAAGATATGTAACCTACCCTGAAAACATTGTAATCGATGCCCAGTTTTTGTTACACGTCCAACTTTTAGTTTATTTTGTGATATGTCTAGTTTAAAATATTCTCATGTAAGTGAATAGTAATTCTTATGAGAATAAATGATCTCTAACGTCAACTGTTTGCGTGGCCGCGCCCGCATCGGACAGCGACGCTCGACGACGGCGACGCCAATTTGGCGTGTACACTGAGCACAGTCCGCTGTTAATAGCCCCCAGACTACAGCACTAAACTTTATGTTCCCGAGTTACGTCCACTACAAGTAACGCGGCCAGATTGCGCCCTTACTTACAATGTAGCTAGTAGCCAGACGTTGGCAGGCGGATGCCGCGCGACCATTACCCAAGGCCAAGTGGGCGCTGCGCTCCACGATCTTGTTTCAATAACTGGCAACGTGTTCGCTAACACGTAATGTATCGTATATTCTACGCAATGTATCGTATCCTTTCAGCTATCGCGTAATGGTTTCCTATAAAGTAGATTAGCGCTGTGTACTGTGCCCACAAGTGGGTGTATCGACACGTAGCTAATGTCAGCGGGCGACACTTCATCTTGTCAAACGATATTTTCATGGAAATTTCACCGAAGCTACTTCGAGCTATATGATTGTGAATCTAGTTAGTTTAGATTGCACATCTACGCAGTTTCCGACATCTAGGTACACTTTTAGAGAGAAGAGTCAAAACAAGACTGTACTCGTTAGTAATTATGATAAACCGCACGAGTCAGTATCGACATACATTTGACATTTGATCCCGGTGTCTTGTAACGATTATGCTACACCGAGCAGAAGGCTGTTGATGTGTGTCGTGTGCTGATGTCGCAGCTATACGCGAGGTACACGTGGTTTGTCGCCACAACGCAATCTATTCCGGGATAGCGCGGGTACGCCGCGGGTGTGCGGGGGGGGCGGCTCGACTACAATACCGTTCCGAGGGATGATTATTTTGCTCTCCGACCTATTGACCCCCAGCCTCGGCCGCTGCTCCACTAACTGTCGCTTCCCGACATTTCCTATTTTAATTTTTTCAATACCTAATACAACTTTTAAAGTTAATGAAGTCTGTCAGTTTGTTGCGGCTTACACACAACACAACTTAGATGAATGGGCTCACAACGTTTGTCTCTTTACATGGAATGTGGCGCTCCCAGCCGAGTTGTGTGCGGCGATAACAAACAAACACGATGGAAGTAATAACGTAGTAACGTATGAGAAGAACCGCTTCCTCACAGCACACTGCTCATTTTCGAGCTCATGTTATGAAACAGCTAAAACTAGGTGACCCCGATCTACCACAACACTGATTGATATCACCGCTGGCGGTCGTAACGCTGTACCGCGGTCGCGGGAGCTAGCACGAACGCGCAGCAGTAACGCAACGGAAATCCGACCATAAATAAAAATACAACTACTACCCAACTTTTTTATTTTTATACGGCAAGAGCATTTATGAATAAAGTCTTCATATTAAATTAATATTACGATATCGTTCTGTTTTAGGTGACGTCAGAGCTAGCGTCCGGCGCCCTCGCGCCCCATTGCGGGCGGGCTGCAGGCGGCTCCGCCGAATCATAACAATCACCCTTTCCTTGAGCCTCGCTTCGGCGGCAGATAAACAAAACAGCTCAAATTAAAACTTCAGTAAGTGTGCTCCGACTCCACCCGCACCGCGCACCGCGCACCCCTGAATGGTAGAGAACAGAACGTACCGGTCTATTTGTGTAAGTGTGCTCCGACTCCACCCGCACCGCGCACCGCGCACCCCTGAATGGTAGAGAACAGAACGTACCGGTCTATTTGTGTAAGTGTGCTCCGACTCCACCCGCACCGCGCACCGCGCACCCCTGAATGGTAGAGAACAGAACGTACCGGTCTATTTGTGTAAGTGTGCTCCGACTCCACCCGCACCGCGCACCGCGCACCCCTGAATGGTAGAGAACAGAACGTACCGGTCTATTTGTGTAAGTGTGCTCCGACTCCACCCGCACCGCGCACCGCGCACCCCTGAATGGTAGAGAACAGAACGTACCGGTCTATTTGTGTAAGTGTGCTCCGACTCCACCCGCACCGCGCACCGCGCACCCCTGAATGGTAGAGAACAGAACGTACCGGTCTATTTGTGTAAGTGTGCTCCGACTCCACCCGCACCGCGCACCGCGCACCCCTGAATGGTAGAGAACAGAACGTACCGGTCTATTTGTGTAAGTGTGCTCCGACTCCACCCGCACCGCGCACCGCGCACCCCTGAATGGTAGAGAACAGAACGTACCGGTCTATTTGTGTAAGTGTGCTCCGACTCCACCCGCACCGCGCACCGCGCACCCCTGAATGGTAGAGAACAGAACGTACCGGTCTATTTGTGTAAGTGTGCTCCGACTCCACCCGCACCGCGCACCGCGCACCCCTGAATGGTAGAGAACAGAACGTACCGGTCTATTTGTGTAAGTGTGCTCCGACTCCACCCGCACCGCGCACCGCGCACCCCTGAATGGTAGAGAACAGAACGTACCGGTCTATTTGTGTAAGTGTGCTCCGACTCCACCCGCACCGCGCACCGCGCACCCCTGAATGGTAGAGAACAGAACGTACCGGTCTATTTGTGTAAGTGTGCTCCGACTCCACCCGCACCGCGCACCGCGCACCCCTGAATGGTAGAGAACAGAACGTACCGGTCTATTTGTGTAAGTGTGCTCCGACTCCACCCGCACCGCGCACCGCGCACCCCTGAATGGTAGAGAACAGAACGTACCGGTCTATTTGTGTAAGTGTGCTCCGACTCCACCCGCACCGCGCACCGCGCACCCCTGAATGGTAGAGAACAGAACGTACCGGTCTATTTGTGTAAGTGTGCTCCGACTCCACCCGCACCGCGCACCGCGCACCCCTGAATGGTAGAGAACAGAACGTACCGGTCTATTTGTGTAAGTGTGCTCCGACTCCACCCGCACCGCGCACCGCGCACCCCTGAATGGTAGAGAACAGAACGTACCGGTCTATTTGTGTAAGTGTGCTCCGACTCCACCCGCACCGCGCACCGCGCACCCCTGAATGGTAGAGAACAGAACGTACCGGTCTATTTGTGTAAGTGTGCTCCGACTCCACCCGCACCGCGCACCGCGCACCCCTGAATGGTAGAGAACAGAACGTACCGGTCTATTTGTGTAAGTGTGCTCCGACTCCACCCGCACCGCGCACCGCGCACCCCTGAATGGTAGAGAACAGAACGTACCGGTCTATTTGTGTAAGTGTGCTCCGACTCCACCCGCACCGCGCACCGCGCACCCCTGAATGGTAGAGAACAGAACGTACCGGTCTATTTGTGTAAGTGTGCTCCGACTCCACCCGCACCGCGCACCGCGCACCCCTGAATGGTAGAGAACAGAACGTACCGGTCTATTTGTGTAAGTGTGCTCCGACTCCACCCGCACCGCGCACCGCGCACCCCTGAATGGTAGAGAACAGAACGTACCGGTCTATTTGTGTAAGTGTGCTCCGACTCCACCCGCACCGCGCACCGCGCACCCCTGAATGGTAGAGAACAGAACGTACCGGTCTATTTGTGTAAGTGTGCTCCGACTCCACCCGCACCGCGCACCGCGCACCCCTGAATGGTAGAGAACAGAACGTACCGGTCTATTTGTGTAAGTGTGCTCCGACTCCACCCGCACCGCGCACCGCGCACCCCTGAATGGTAGAGAACAGAACGTACCGGTCTATTTGTGTAAGTGTGCTCCGACTCCACCCGCACCGCGCACCGCGCACCCCTGAATGGTAGAGAACAGAACGTACCGGTCTATTTGTGTAAGTGTGCTCCGACTCCACCCGCACCGCGCACCGCGCACCCCTGAATGGTAGAGAACAGAACGTACCGGTCTATTTGTGTAAGTGTGCTCCGACTCCACCCGCACCGCGCACCGCGCACCCCTGAATGGTAGAGAACAGAACGTACCGGTCTATTTGTGTAAGTGTGCTCCGACTCCACCCGCACCGCGCACCGCGCACCCCTGAATGGTAGAGAACAGAACGTACCGGTCTATTTGTGTAAGTGTGCTCCGACTCCACCCGCACCGCGCACCGCGCACCCCTGAATGGTAGAGAACAGAACGTACCGGTCTATTTGTGTAAGTGTGCTCCGACTCCACCCGCACCGCGCACCGCGCACCCCTGAATGGTAGAGAACAGAACGTACCGGTCTATTTGTGTAAGTGTGCTCCGACTCCACCCGCACCGCGCACCGCGCACCCCTGAATGGTAGAGAACAGAACGTACCGGTCTATTTGTGTAAGTGTGCTCCGACTCCACCCGCACCGCGCACCGCGCACCCCTGAATGGTAGAGAACAGAACGTACCGGTCTATTTGTGTAAGTGTGCTCCGACTCCACCCGCACCGCGCACCGCGCACCCCTGAATGGTAGAGAACAGAACGTACCGGTCTATTTGTGTAAGTGTGCTCCGACTCCACCCGCACCGCGCACCGCGCACCCCTGAATGGTAGAGAACAGAACGTACCGGTCTATTTGTGTAAGTGTGCTCCGACTCCACCCGCACCGCGCACCGCGCACCCCTGAATGGTAGAGAACAGAACGTACCGGTCTATTTGTGTAAGTGTGCTCCGACTCCACCCGCACCGCGCACCGCGCACCCCTGAATGGTAGAGAACAGAACGTACCGGTCTATTTGTGTAAGTGTGCTCCGACTCCACCCGCACCGCGCACCGCGCACCCCTGAATGGTAGAGAACAGAACGTACCGGTCTATTTGTGTAAGTGTGCTCCGACTCCACCCGCACCGCGCACCGCGCACCCCTGAATGGTAGAGAACAGAACGTACCGGTCTATTTGTGTAAGTGTGCTCCGACTCCACCCGCACCGCGCACCGCGCACCCCTGAATGGTAGAGAACAGAACGTACCGGTCTATTTGTGTAAGTNTTGCATTCAATCAATTTTTGCCCTTTAAGTTATTTTATTTCTGGACCGATTGCCGACTGCTTTAGATATAACATAATCCCTCAGAGGCTTTCCCTGACACCCACATGCCGCGTATAATTGGAACCAATTAGATACAGTGTGACGCTCACATCTAAGGAAGTCTATGTACTTACTTCTATTTTTAAGATCATAGTATAATTTTTGGATGATATAAAACAAAGAGTATTTCAACTCTTTTGTATTCCACACAACTTGTGGAGAACAAGTGAGAGTGACGCTATGTATGTACAGCGTATGTGCATCTGTTCGCTCGTAATGCGAATGTTCGACGTCGCCACAGTGCGACGCACAAGCGCCGCTCACAAGGACTCGGCAACGCGGTTAAAGCGACGACTCGGCTTGGCAACTCCTTATCAGCCGGAACTGAGACATCGATCGCCCCCGATACGTGTCGGAGTACAGATGCGTGTCAGTACGTACCCGAGCACAAGGTCGCGCCGACTGAAGGTGTCACATGAAAACATACCGCGAGGGGCTGGTCGTATGTCGGGGTTGTATCCTGTAGAACTTCTGCGGATGTACTGACCCGGCCGGTGAGACCCGCGCTCTCTGTGCTCGACATTATTCTGATGCGGCGGCAGTTTGCTGTTAACCTTGCTTTGTGATTTGTGCATTCCTATCGATACCAACAATGATGTAAAATATTATGTATATATCTTTGTTCCGATTTTTTGACATAATTATGTAAGCTTATCATTCCGGAGCAATAGACAGTACGTCGTGTGGTGAGCTACATACTCTGAGGCAGTAGCCGCTCGCCGCGCGGCATCGCCCGGATAATAAACGAACGTACNGTAATCTCGACGAAACGCTTTGAAATGTTCATTATGACGACATCCGTCTTCTTTGTTACTTCATCTGTTCTTCAAAGGTTTGAAGACAACTGAACATTTGTCAGCAGTTTTGTGATTTTGTATTTAATTGATTCAATTCAATAGTGGCCATCTGACTTTATGGAGCTCCTGGTTTATCGTGTGCACATAAACCTAAAGAAAGATTAAAATATAATTACAAGAATAAATTGTGACTATCATGAGCCTATTATCAAAATTTGTCTTCAGTGTAGCAATAAATTACATGCAGCGTAAAGCTTTTAGGGTTAATAATATATGATGACATCACAGGCGACGGCCGCCGAACGCATATGTGGGGAAGTTTCCAACAAAAATAATAATTTATTGTAATGGGCGCGTTGAGAGCGAGTGACCGCAGCCGACACGCCGCCGCCCCGCAGTCGCCCCGCAGCCGCCACGTCAGCGCCACGCAGGCTCCGCAACCGCACAGCTGCAGCTACATCAGTAACACGCCACGCTCAATACGTAAGTAAGAGTAGAAGGACCACTACGCTATGTGCTTCTACAACCAATTCATAGCACCCACACCATCATGTTACGAAACACATTCGTAGCACCTGTTACGTCACACACTCGTAGCACACGCTACAACAGACTCGTAGCACCTGCTACGACACAGATTAGTAGTATAATCTACTACGACACAGACTCATTGCAACGGCTCCGTTATAACTGTCGTTTCCGTTTTAATAGCAGTTGATTTTCTGCATCGTGTCTGCGCGTTACATTTTCGCAAACAGTGGGACACTTGGCGCGGCCTGAGCAAATAGACGCGTGCGGGGCGCGGGAAGGCGCGGCGTGGGAGGCGTGGAGGCGCTACTGTTATTATAAGAACGTAAATGAGTGGCGTCGTGGTGTGGACACATGCGCCGCACGCACCGCGGCCCGGCCCCGGCACAGCGGGCGCCCGCGGTCAGCTGGTGTCACCTAATGCCCTGCGAAGCCGCATTCATACTCACATTCAAGAAAACTCACATTTTGAAGAGCGCAGAGCAAGCGATGCTTGCATTCAATCAATTTTTGCCCTTTAAGTTATTTTATTTCTGGACCGATTGCCGACTGCTTTAGATATAACATAATCCCTCAGAGGCTTTCCCTGACACCCACATGCCGCGTATAATTGGAACCAATTAGATACAGTGTGACGCTCACATCTAAGGAAGTCTATGTACTTACTTCTATTTTTAAGATCATAGTATAATTTTTGGATGATATAAAACAAAGAGTATTTCAACTCTTTTGTATTCCACACAACTTGTGGAGAACAAGTGAGAGTGACGCTATGTATGTACAGCGTATGTGCATCTGTTCGCTCGTAATGCGAATGTTCGACGTCGCCACAGTGCGACGCACAAGCGCCGCTCACAAGGACTCGGCAACGCGGTTAAAGCGACGACTCGGCTTGGCAACTCCTTATCAGCCGGAACTGAGACATCGATCGCCCCCGATACGTGTCGGAGTACAGATGCGTGTCAGTACGTACCCGAGCACAAGGTCGCGCCGACTGAAGGTGTCACATGAAAACATACCGCGAGGGGCTGGTCGTATGTCGGGGTTGTATCCTGTAGAACTTCTGCGGATGTACTGACCCGGCCGGTGAGACCCGCGCTCTCTGTGCTCGACATTATTCTGATGCGGCGGCAGTTTGCTGTTAACCTTGCTTTGTGATTTGTGCATTCCTATCGATACCAACAATGATGTAAAATATTATGTATATATCTTTGTTCCGATTTTTTGACATAATTATGTAAGCTTATCATTCCGGAGCAATAGACAGTACGTCGTGTGGTGAGCTACATACTCTGAGGCAGTAGCCGCTCGCCGCGCGGCATCGCCCGGATAATAAACGAACGTACAAACATCCTGTTTGCGCGCACTCACTGTATCACTCGCTGTGACGTCACGCGCGAACATGTTTGCGCGCACTCGCTGTATCACTCGCTGTGACGTCACGCGCGAACATGTTTGCGCGCACTCGCTGTATCACTCGCTGTGACGTCACGCGCGAACATGTTTGCGCGCACTCGCTGTATCACTCGCTGTGACGTCACGCGCGAACATGTTTGCGCGCACTCGCTGTATCACTCGCTGTGACGTCACGCGCGAACATGTTTGCGCGCACTCGCTGTATCACTCGCTGTGACGTCACGCGCGAACATGTTTGCGCGCACTCGCTGTATCACTCGCTGTGACGTCACGCGCGAACATGTTTGCGCGCACTCGCTGTATCACTCGCTGTGACGTCACGCGCGAACATGTTTGCGCGCACTCGCTGTATCACTCGCTGTGACGTCACGCGCGAACATGTTTGCGCGCACTCGCTGTATCACTCGCTGTGACGTCACGCGCGAACATGTTTGCGCGCACTCGCTGTATCACTCGCTGTGACGTCACGCGCGAACATGTTTGCGCGCACTCGCTGTATCACTCGCTGTGACGTCACGCGCGAACATGTTTGCGCGCACTCGCTGTATCACTCGCTGTGACGTCACGCGCGAACATGTTTGCGCGCACTCGCTGTATCACTCGCTGTGACGTCACGCGCGAACATGTTTGCGCGCACTCGCTGTATCACTCGCTGTGACGTCACGCGCGAACATGTTTGCGCGCACTCGCTGTATCACTCGCTGTGACGTCACGCGCGAACATGTTTGCGCGCACTCGCTGTATCACTCGCTGTGACGTCACGCGCGAACATGTTTGCGCGCACTCGCTGTATCACTCGCTGTGACGTCACGCGCGAACATGTTTGCGCGCACTCGCTGTATCACTCGCTGTGACGTCACGCGCGAACATGTTTGCGCGCACTCGCTGTATCACTCGCTGTGACGTCACGCGCGAACATGTTTGCGCGCACTCGCTGTATCACTCGCTGTGACGTCACGCGCGAACATGTTTGNCAGGTCAATAATCTGTATCAGAACACAGTGTAGCCTGTGCTGTGTGTTCGTAAGCGAGAGACACGAGTCGTGCAGTCGTGCAGTCGTGCAGTCGTGCAGTCGTGCAGTCGTGCTCGTACCGCAGCTGTGCGGCTTTGATTGTGCTGCTCGCAAGATTACTTTATTTAGTGCCTTCAAAGTCGAGAGCATCTGAACAAAGCAATGCGAATGTTAATTATCGCTCGAGCGCCGAGCAGTCGGACAGAGCGCTCGCCGCGGCGCGGTGCGGTGCGGAACTGTACGCGGCGGTGCGGCGCGGTGCGGTGCTGAGCGGCGCCGCAACTTGCAGATATGCATAACTAATCTCCGACAACTGATACTGATATTCCGACTTCCAATCGGTAATTTGANAGCGCGGTGCGGTGCGGCGCGGTGCGGTGCGGCGCGGTGCGGTGCTGAGCGGCGCCGCAACTTGCAGATATGCATAACTAATCTCCGACAACTGATACTGATATTCCGACTTCCAATCGGTAATTTGATTTAACTGTGCTCCGGTCCGCAGCGCTGCCTCCCCGTCCCGCGCCCCTACCGCGTCCGCTCAGCCCTAATAAATTCAAACATTAACTTTAAGTATTGCACTGTTGCTTTTTGCAAACTTTAATATTATATACTTGACCGACGCTTAGACTGAATACATATTTCATTTTGTGTACTTCACGAAACGAGTGCGACATTCAGAGACTGTGAACTGTACAAGTGTTGACTGCTCACCTGCTTACCGGACTGTCCTCAGACAGCGCAAGTGGCCAGGTCCCCTCGGAGCCGCGGACACTTATCTAACTAAAGCTCGGATAAATCTTTCAGCTTCAGGTGATCTCCTCATGCTCGTAAATTACTAGCAGCGCCCGCACTGACACCATTCACCGCCAGTGAGTGCCCTGTATTCTCATAATGATATTTCAAATTTACATTAATATTATGAGATAAATGAGCTTTTTACATTCATGAACGGCTGGTTGACATCGAATGTGAAGTCGTTATACTGAGTAACAATATACTCCGGGAGGCGAGCCAGCGCGTCGACACCAGCCACTAATCAGCGACGACCGTTATAGTACGAACAGAATAACATAAATTATTGCTCATAATAATAGTAGGTACCTAAATTCAATGAAGGATGCTGCAGTTAACGTTACCACCTACATCTGAGCCCAAACAATCTAAGGAGTTTCCAAATGAAGAAGCATATGGTTATCTCATCTGAAAGTTAGATTCGCTCTGAGAGTGGGTGGCCTAAGCTGAGCTTACACAGACACTTAACGCAGGAAGGATACGTCCATCGAAACATACCCAGTATGAAGTAAGTACTGCCGGACTGTGTGCGGAGCCTGTACAGTTTACATATGGGACCCATCTCGCAGCTATCTCGGGATTAAACGGAAGTACTTTAAATGCTGTTTGTAAAGTATTTTTGGAACGTTAGATTTGACTATACGTGTAACAGGATAAACGCAATGCCTCTTAAGGAGTCATTGTACTCATTTTTATATACAACCATTACTATGGGACCAACACCGAAATCGCGAAAAAAAAATCAGGTGTTTAGTACATTTTGTCGAGTTATGCGCACATATTATTCCACAGTGTTCATAAGTTGTTCATAATGATGAGCACAATGACCCCTTAAGAGGTATTGGGCGTATTCTGTTACAAGTTGTATAAAGTACTTCTCGCTATCCTGATATACAACTGATGTAAATATTCTCAAGTTGCTGTTCCTGACAGTTCAATATGAAACATTACAAAGAAACGGCCAATCCGTCCTGTAGCTGACACCCTGACACGAGCCTGCTGGAGGTGAGCGCTCAGCGAGCGCCATTTTAAACATTTATTCTTTGTTCCTCGAGGACTTCATTGTTTCACAGACTGTATTAATAGAGGTGGGGACGCAGCCTCACAATTAGGTATACTTTGGGGAGCGGACGAGTAAATGTAGATTATCCCTATTGAAGCTTTAGCAAAGTTTTTCCTGTCCTCGGAGATAAACAATAATGGAACGAAAGGGAAAATTAAAGAGTATTGTGTTGTGCGACTTGCGCCGGGCGGCTAATTAGCGTGGCCGGCGCGGCGCTAATTACATTATCAAGTTGTATTGCGATAACAGTCGCTCTCAGTATCTGTTGCTGGTTTAAATCAGATTAGCCGAACATTAGGCACTAGTTTCTAGTGTTGCTACAGTTGTACTTAGAGATTCTACTGATTTATTTACCAGTTTTGGCTCAAACACGGGATCATATCGTCACCCTCCCTCCCCGCTCACAAACTGACGTTTCTGCACTCACATTACCTACTTGTTTAGAATCTTTGTTTCGAAAAAGTTCTCTCTAGTAGTCGTATCTATATCGTTTACCGTTTAGAAGATAGTACTTGTTTTGCGTATGTGCAAAAGGAGGGAGTTCTCACTACCTGTCGACTGTCGTATGAACATACTACACTTAGTAAGATTTAATTTTTTTATCACGATGCTGAATGAGTGAAGTTAAGCATTTCGTCATACAGAAGGGTTTTTAAAACCAACAAATCATTTTTCCACCGCCCAAAAAAAGATCAGTGTAGTTTGTGCATGACACATTTAAAAGGTTCTGAAGAAGAAAAATTAAAGATTTGCGAGAATTATAGGAAAACGAAGTCTTGTCCTGTCGTGGCACCAACAGAAGAAGACTGTTTAAATCAGAAAGAAATAAATGTCGCTTTTGAAGAAATTCCGCGACCAACTTTTTAAGCTTACGAAGGAATTTTTTATAACTTTTAATCAATATTTAAATATACCAAATCGCGGGCAAGCTCCGTACGCGCATATTCTGTTTTTTCCCATTCCCGTAGGAATTTCGGGAAATCCTCTCTTAGTGCTCCTCTATACTCCCCAAGGAACCTTCAGTTTTCTACGACGAGTAGTTTCGGCTGTGCGTTGTCTGTCAGTCAGTCAGTCAGTCAGTAACGGAAGAATTTTATAAATATTGATTAGTAGAGTTTATAGTCACGTCGTAACAGACACAAGTTGTAAAACAAAGTTCTCACAGTACGAGTGACGTATCTGCTTCAAATGAATAGAAATAAATCAAGAGATACCTTAGGGCTTAAGTCTTTAGGGCAACTACACACTAACTTAAAGAGTAAGCCAAGAGCAATATTTAATAAAAAAGTTATTAAATGCAGCTACAGAGACATGATTGTAGCGTCCGACCGAAAAACTGTTGCCCTGAAAAATTATCAATTGCTGGTTATGATAGTTAGCGGAGGATGACGATATTATTCTCTGTAGAAGGGAGACGCCGCCGCCGAGCCGAGCCGGAATACGCTCAGTACGCAAGACTTTAATTAAAACGAGCGCGGGGACCTACACGCAAATAGTGTATTCGAATAAAATGTGCTCTCTCAGATTCTTTGTAAATTCCTAAGAAGAATTTGAATAATGATAACGTTTAAGCGTGACTGAAGCGCCGTGGAAGGTTCAGTCACCTCGACACAATCTGTGATTCATTCACAACGCCATTCGTACACAGTTCCTTTTACTCAGAAAACAAATATTAAAAATTCCTTTCAGAAGAAAGTTTTTCCAGTTAACAATGGGAAAATTCAAAGGAATTTCTCAGCAAGCTAAGATGCTTTGAAATTTTAATTAATAAAAAGCATTTCCTCAGTTATATAGGTAGGTATCGCTCGCACTCGTGACTCGAGCAGTCTTGTCAATTCAACGGAAGTTATCTCTACGGTATCGTTGAAAGGTTACGAGTGCGTTCCTAGGAATTCATAAAAATACCGAGATGTAGTCGTACTCTGTTGCTGCAGGTAACCACGAAATAAAGATCACTGCTTCTAATAATTATAAAGGTTCAAAGAGAAAGTCTGAAACATCAAATTTGCTACTAAATTGTCGGCAGAAAAATGGGAAAGTAATTCTCTTAAAAGTCTTTGTGTATATAGAGTGAGAACACAAGGCAGGCACGCTCAGAAGGTGTAGTGCGGTCAGCACGAGGCGGCGCGTGTACACGCGTGCACGCGCCTCGACCAGTGTTGTGCACCGTGGTGAGCAATATAGTAGAGAATGTGCCGTGCTGCCTTCACCGCGGGGAGAGTGGCCGCGCGAGTGCTCGCAGCGAGTGAGTCTTTTCAGGCGGCGCACGCGGGCGGGGGGCGCCGGCCGGGCTAGCGCCGCCACTGTGTCAAGGCCCCGCTCAACTCACCAGAAATACTCCACTAGAGAGATGCACTAGTCTGAACACTCACTTAATGTAGTGCGCCTACTTCTCACAGCTGTTCGGCAATTATTTAGTTTGCATTATTTGTAAATCTAGAGTTTTGCTTTATTCTCAACTTTCAGTCTCTCTCGACGCCCAGATGCCCAGATTTTATTTCGTGAAAAGATAAGACAGTCGATGGAGAAAACGTTATGGTAAGAAACCCATAATACCTACTGCACTTTGATTGAAAATCGTGTCGGCCGATGTTTTTATTTCTATTAACTGTGTCGATACTGCGCTGGTAGTGTAAGTATTGTTGTGGTACCATTGCAGCAGGTACCTACTGTGGCGGTACTGTGACTGTACTGTGACTGTACTGTGACTGTACTGTGACTGTACTGTGACTGTACTGTGACTGTACTGTGACTGTACTGTGACTGTACTGTGACTGTACTGTGACTGTACTGTGACTGTACTGTGACTGTACTGTGGCGTTACGGGCGTTGCTTGCATGCCGGCAGCACTACGACGCGCTTCAGCTTTATTAATCATTTGCTCCGAAGCCATTATCTCCGCGACACGATATTACAATACCACGACGGAAACCGCTTGTAAATTGCTTAAAATTAATGACTTACGGTTCTAAATTAATGAAACTTCACCGGTGAGTGTCGATAGCTCGCATGCCGTCCTTGGAAACTCCTAAGTACAGAAACGTGTTTAAATTCCCTAAACTCGGGCTGGATCAACGATCGCCGATAGTATACGTGGTCGTAGTTACATCTAGTGGCTCTCGAGGGCCGCTTACCGGCACATAAACAGACTATTACAGCGGGCGGCGGCGAAGAAGTGCGACACACATAGTCACGTTAAGCCGTTAGAGGTTGCGATATAGCTAAGTGGGATGTATCTGGGGCAGGTTAAAACCGGGAGAGATTTAAACCGGTCACGGCCTTGAAGTCCGGCCAAAACCGTGCAAGCGGCGCCGCCCGATCTAGCTAGCGAGGGAGGGTGCCCACTACTTGTGCACATTGTGTTGGTCACTACGAGCCGCAAACCGCCCGTCAGCGGACGCTTATGCGGTGCCACTTTAAGGAAAATGAGAGATCCTTATCTGGAACTTATTTCCGGGATAGGGTTGTTGGGAGGCGTGTTCGCTGTTGTATTAACTGATACAATCGGATCTCTGATAGTCTGACGTCATGTCGCTGACTTAACTTCACTTCAGATCCTACAAGTTAGTGTTTGCCTCGCTTGTATAATTAAGCGGTCTTATGATCCCGAATGTTCTGTTGCGTATATTACGTTTTCGCATAGGTACTGTAAAAATATATTACTTATTACTATAATATAAGTTGGATGGACGTGGAGTATCATGCTCTGTGAACAAAAAAGGCGGACTTCAAGTAAATGGGACACAGACCGTGTGTCCCATTTACTTGCACACGATTAACTTAGGAATAACATGTAGTTTTTTTGCTTTCCAAGTCTAAATTTCTATTCGCTTCCATAAGTTAGGCTGCATTTTCCAGACAAGGCAACTTCTGCGAAAAAACCTTAGACTGTCCGATAAAAAGCAACTCGCATTTGCTCGAATAGAACCATATTTATCTAGCCCTGCACATCCTACAGTGCCATCGACTAACACACCATGTTATACCCAGCCCTGCACATCCTACAGTGCCAACGACTAACACAACATATCTGATAATAATACGGTACTGCTGCCAGGCACTTGTCCATGCAACACTTTGCAAGCACAGCTCCATCGCTAATTGATTCTTTAAATTACCTACATGTTCGTAACTTCCCTCTCGTTCTTCCTCTTTTTATTTTTATCGCGTTTGTTTCCCCGTACCGTCGGCGAACGTATCGTGCCTCCGTCGTCCAACCTTCTAATTAACTTATCAATCATGCTTGCTCTTCCTTGCTCTATCTGCTCACCCTCGTAATGTTATAATTAATTATCCTTTCTCTTTTACCCCTTTCTTGTACCTACTTCTTATTGCATTTTATTAGAAATTTCATCAATATTTTCGCTTTATGTGGGTCTGACATACCTGGCAGTGGATACCCAGTATTATAGTGTAGGTATCTACATAACATCTATACGTTAACCGAAACGGAGCGTGTTATCTTGCGCTAGTGTGAAGTAATGGCGGCGGAGGTCAAACGCGAGGCGCGCGCTGTCTGCCAGAACCGGCCATACTTGCATTCCGCACGATCTAGACAAATAACTCGGCGCGCCTCCGCCGCTGCCGCGCGCACCTGCCTGCGACGCGCTCGCCAGCCACGGCATACATTACTCCTTCTGCACGAAGACATCGATCAAAGCTTCTACCGCCGACAGTATTGGATAGGGACGAGACGGTAGTGTAGCTGGCGAGTGCGAAAGCTTATATTCGAGTAGCGGTTATCACGTCCGCAGCCGTCGGAATGGTTACATGACGGCACGAACACACCACTCTTGGCACGAACCCCATACCTCCTCTGTTTCTAGAAATACCATATAACCATAAGTATAGAGATCTTAACCCAGATGCAAATGTTACCTGTGCCTGCAGCCCCGGTGGCAGCGGCGTACTATCTTACACAAACCGTATCCGTTTTATTTACTCAGCGGAGACGCCAACTCCCCGGGGCTGCCAAGACGAAACAATTGCCAGATTCATTGTAAGCCGGCTACCATCTTGCCATCCCAGGCCTTATGCACACTTCTCTATACGTTTCATATTTAGCTGCGTGACGGTTCTGGAACATGTGTGGCGCTCTCTTGAGAATTACGTTGTATTTGATCGTGATCGGTTTGTCTTCATATCCCTCGGCTCTACGACAGAAAAAATATTCAATTTACGAAAGTTAACGTAGAAACTTTACCCTTCCAACGTATAACCTACCTTCCTGTTTTGGATGACACGACTGTAATGTAGCCGTGTACTGTTAGCAGCAAAACATACCTAATAATCTAATCCTAATAATCAACCGTTGAATTGGCTACCTAGCCTTTTCATTGAATGGCGCCGTTTAATTAGCAGTCTAAATGACATTTAGCCAATGCTTCTAATACAACATTTAATGAACGGCAAGATGCTTAGGCCGTTCATATAAAAGGATAAGCGTGAGACGCTTTTTGGGAATTCAAAATTCAAACAACAATCAATTTCAACATTCTAACCTCTATTTCTGTCTGCAGGATTTAAGAGAACCTAACATGAATGGCATGACGACAACACCAATCGAACCTAACCTATCCGTGCCCTAAGTTCCGCTACTTGGCTAGGCATTAAACGAAATTGAACCAAGTCATTTGCTTAGCTGTTCAATTAAATGACGGAAGGTCACGCAAGCCGCTGATTAAACGGGGTCGGTCAACAAAAAGTCTAGGCAGCCAGATAAACGGCTGATTAAGCTAGTTGGCTGCGACAGATATATGTATGTATATATGTCAACGGAAAATTGCAGACTCCTTAATAATTGTAATAAACCTTGATTTGATTATAATTTCTAGATATATTATGAAAAACTCCGTGTCTTATTTAGAAAAATTGTTACATTTTCACGCGATATTTAACAATCTTACGGCGTTTGCCATTTTCCGGTGACATATACAAAGGTAAATATCACTTCAAAAGTCGGTGTAGTCTGCTCGACCAAGACTTAGATACTTATCGTTAGCCACAGGCGGCAACCTTAAATGCAATCCCAGCTGGCGTTGATTTTATTACGCAATATCTGAAAATGAGCGCTACTCGCCCCGTACGTCGGCGTACGGCGGCGTACGACGGCGTGCGGCGACGTTACGAATAACGGTTATCGCGCACCTCTCATACCGTACCTAATTAAATGCCGGCCACTCGCTCGTGGGCAAAATAAACAGTTTGATTGGCTGTGTCCACTGTCAATGATTACAATACGTAATTTTCTGTACTACACCAGCAATGCTTAATGTAAGATCTCAATGTACCTACCATGTATTAAGAAATAAATACTTTATTATTATAATTTGATTGAAAGAAAACATCGATGCAGTCTTTTGAGTGGCCCAGACTCCTTTGATTGATTTTGCTATTCCTTTTAGTTTCGGATTTGGCCATCCATGCCCACTTGAAAAAATAAATTAACGTATATTCTGTATATTCCCTTCTTCCCCAGAAACATTTGTCGTTTTTGTAGCGAAGGGTCAAAATTGTTCGTTGTCATAGCTAAGTAACTTCATCGTTTCCGACTTGTGGGATCCCCGCACTCAGAAGTACCTAATGAATTCATGCAGGTGACACAGTTTAACTCATTTATTTTATTAAAAATTTATGACAAAAAAAATACGTTTTTTTTTTTAGTACAAACGTTTATTACTTGTTATTAAAAAGAACTAAAAAGTTAAAAACAATTTAATTCTGATTAGGAAATACCATTTAACATTTAAAAGGTACATTATATCCCATTTTTTTTTAAATAAAAGCGCGTTACACCTTCTTTATTTGTCTTGCCGTCAAAATGTAACACGCTTTTATTTTAAAAATGTTTCAAGTGAGTAATAAAAGCTGGCTTAAAAAAAAAAAATCTTTATTGTTTATTTTAATTTTTGAGTAGATATTTAAGATTCGGGATTTACTACGGCGTAGTTCGTAGCGCGTAGAGTCAAAGTTCTCGTCAAGACGAATCATACGAGCCCAAACTCGTTGGGGTTATGTCGTTTCATAACAGAGTTCCTATGGTCACCTTCCAGCTCGATCATCAACCCTAGATACCATCTAAAGACAAAGTACTCGTTAAGACGAATCAAACGAGCCCAAACTCGACGGGGTTGGGTCGCTTCATTACAGAGTTCTACAGCCACCTTCCAGCTCCATCATCAGATCAGCTCCATGTCATCATAATATGGCATTGTGTCAAATTTAACTTGCAAGATTGATTACAGACAGACAACGGGACTGGTGAAATTAGATAAAAGCTTGTAAGAAGACTACAAAGGCGGACTTAATTCATGGCCAACGATCTGAGGGTGGTGCAAAGATAGACATGGCAGGTGCAACTTAAAGAAAAGATAAACAGAAAAAAAATATATTTTGTGTTTGGAAACATGGGCGAGGGTCGGACTGCCGCAGAAGATTTTAACACCGCCATTCAGAAAATGACGTCAAATGCACAATGCTACCTATCGAATATGGAGTTTAACTGTCAACAGTAGTTCTATTTTGAGTCTTTAGATGGCGTTGCGAGTTTGTGAATTGTGTGTGTCGTGATATTTTACTTCTTGAACACTTTAAATTCGTATATATTTTGATAGAGTTAACCATGCAATGAAACTAAATAATACGTCAAGTTATGCACAATTTTTATTTAAAAAAGTTATCTACTTAATTTCGTACATTTTACGCGCCCATTAAATTCCAAAAAAGCTGGAAATGGGTTCTGTTGGTTATCCTTCAACACCCCGGATATTATTATTAGATAACTTGTAAATGTTTTTGAACCTCATACATACATAGGTATTACATAATATGTTTTTTTCTGCATTTATCCACTTTTGTCGTTTATCACAGTCATAATCATGGAAATTGAGTAGGTACCTATTATTTGAGGGTGAGTAATAAAGTGTTCGAGCATTCCAGACATACAGCAATACATTTTTACATATATGTAATGAATTATGAAATGTTATTTTTCAATCAATCAATGACAAGTATTGTTTGCATCAATGATTCGGATTTGCGCCACCAGGTGGCACAGTCTTCGTCGTGCTCGTTCACTACAGAGTCGAAGGTTATACTTACTTTACTCTATGGTCGAAGGCAACATAAGTCGCTGTGTTCTACACACGACACAGCGACTTTTGATGCCGGTGATCTAGTCATTGCAGAACTTAGTTCACACGAGTTTCGTCTACTATTGCATGGATAACTCCTTGCACTATAATAATCTAAATAAAATTTGAATGAATCAGATTTACCATTAAATATTGCCTTGTGTGTCAAAAAGTCAAAAGTCAAAACGTTTATTTCAATTAGGCCATTTGTCCAGTCCATTTGGCCAGTGTGACATCATACATCTCATAATTTTTTGAGTAGCTAATCTCTAGTCTTTGTAAAGCTTGGTTTACACAAATTTATTAGTCTATGGTCAGTGTGGCCACTATCACCGCCGACTGACGCGAATGAGTACGTTTATCTCGTTCTTTGGTCTTCTGGCGATGGCCACTAGCCCGTTTTAGTCCACCATCACTAGCACATTGATCTGAATGGCGCGATAACTACCACTCGATGAAATATTTTTACGTGTTCTTGGCATGGCAATTGTGCAAATAGTGGGAATGTTGGTTTATAGAATTGTTGCCTTTGTCTATGGACAAACCAAAAACAAAGTTTTTGGATACCCAATTACCAACATTTAGAAATAAAATGTTAACCTCCAAATGATAAGGAAATAACATTAAAATAAACTAAAAAAAACAAGAAAACAATGTTAGACACAAATAAATACAAATCATACTGTTACTTAGAAAACAATACCTGCATGTCGGTACTACGTAAATTATTATGCGACTATATCTACGCATTTTAACTTTGACGTTTATTTTCGCGGTAGACAAACGTTGATTCTTTCATTGAAACATACAGAATTCTGTTGACGTCTACACTTTTTTACTTTAATACCAATATAGGACGCTTAAATTAAGCTCTAACTAGTATTATGAAACACAGGCAGAGTAGGTAAGTTGGCTGAATTAAGTATTTCATTATTTTATGTGAAGGGACAGTCGATCACTTCCGTTGAGACAGGAAAAGGAAGTGTGTTTTATGGCGGTCGAAGGCATGGCTATTACAACGAGCTTGACATCCTTATCCTGTTGAATTTCAATCAATAATATTGAGATGTAAAAGCGCGAACTGAAATATTCAAGAATTCTTTCACTACAATTATACTGATGCCTCATTAACATACTAGAGAATTAAGAAACATGGAAGACTTTTTAATGACATTAAATAAAAATGTTGTTCCTAATCAGAAAGTTGGTCTCATTTTTATATATGGTTGTAATTTGTTGTAAACTTAGTAATTACTTCCAATTTTTTGAAATAGAAGTTAACTACTACTAATGATTTCCAACATTTTCACTGTCAAAAAGACAACAGACCATGCTATTAAAACAATTGAACCACATTATTGTTTACTTTCATTTAGTTACTAATTGGTTACTTTTTTGTTTTACCTGTACTTTGTAATCATTTCTCAAACTCATTTCAATAAAACATTTTTTTGGAAATTTTTAGGCATCGGTCAAAAAAATAAACCTTTCAGTCCCAAGCAGTTCTGATCTGTGACATATCCTAACATCAGTAATGCTATTTTTGATAGCACTTTATATTCAAGCATAGGTATGGTACTTCCAGATGAACCACAATGACTTCAGACCTGTGTTCCGAGGATGTGGTGGTGCGCATCACAGCACCTCAGATAATAACTGTAAGTGTAGCTCTAGTGTGTTGTTGGTGTTAAATTTTATTAATCAACATTATAAGCTGGTAGGATTTATATATGATGAGCAATAACTAGGTACTTAGTAAAAAACTTAATAATTATGGTTTTGTTTACTATTCACTTTTAATATTTAGTACATCAAAATAAATACTGGTAAATGTCAAGCAATGTTACACTATTTTAAATCACATGGCTTATGATTATCACCTCCTATTTTTACTAATGTGCCTGTTTCATCAGTGGGTATGGTATGTTCACAGAATAATAAAATCCAAAACATAGGTACCTATCAGAATTTTAAAAAAAATGTATCAAGTATTTTAACTGTAATTTTGAACTGCGGCTTATTTAGAGGACATGAAACTAGTAATGTTTGCTATTAAATATGAAACAAGTTTTGGTTGCGTGGTTCGTGTGGCTATTGTGGCTAACGTGTCGCTGACGCGGTGCAGTCGCAGACACTGGTGCCGGCGAGCGGTGCGGGCGGTGCGGGCGGCGCCGGGGCGCGC
>NDFZ01004223.1:22152-62232 GCA_002192655.3 Mamestra configurata
CGCCGGCGACACGCCGCTCGTGCTCGACCTCATGGCCAAGGGCGCGCCCTTCACCACTGACTGGGTACGTGTAGCTTCACAACAACATCATACATCTCATCATCTGACATTCGTATTTTCGTAGACCTACACGTCTCAACCCCATCACGCATTATCAAAGTTCTCCGCGCGATTTGAACAGTACAAAATCAACCATCGGGCAGTTGCCCAACAGACACATCTCCCACATGGTCGGAAACTTCCCAATTTAAAAAAAAGAATGTACACTCCGTTGAGGAGTGTAAATCCCCACAAATCTCCATTTTTTTGCGCATACCTCGATACCTACTGGTGAAGCCGACGTGATCNCGAGCACGTGCCGCTCTAGCGCCGCGCGCAGAACGAGCACGTGCCGCTCTAGCGCCGCGCGCAGAACGAGCACGTGCCGCTCTAGCGCCGCGCGCAGAACGAGCACGTGCCGCTCTAGCGCCGCGCGCAGAACGAGCACGTGCCGCTCTAGCGCCGCGCGCAGAACGAGCACGTGCCGCTCTAGCGCCGCGCGCAGAACGAGCACGTGCCGCTCTAGCGCCGCGCGCAGAACGAGCACGTGCCGCTCTAGCGCCGCGCGCAGAACGAGCACGTGCCGCTCTAGCGCCGCGCGCAGAACGAGCACGTGCCGCTCTAGCGCCGCGCGCAGAACGAGCACGTGCCGCTCTAGCGCCGCGCGCAGAACGAGCACGTGCCGCTCTAGCGCCGCGCGCAGAACGAGCACGTGCCGCTCTAGCGCCGCGCGCAGAACGAGCACGTGCCGCTCTAGCGCCGCGCGCAGAACGAGCACGTGCCGCTCTAGCGCCGCGCGCAGAACGAGCACGTGCCGCTCTAGCGCCGCGCGCAGAACGAGCACGTGCCGCTCTAGCGCCGCGCGCAGAACGAGCACGTGCCGCTCTAGCGCCGCGCGCAGAACGAGCACGTGCCGCTCTAGCGCCGCGCGCAGAACGAGCACGTGCCGCTCTAGCGCCGCGCGCAGAACGAGCACGTGCCGCTCTAGCGCCGCGCGCAGAACGAGCACGTGCCGCTCTAGCGCCGCGCGCAGAACGAGCACGTGCCGCTCTAGCGCCGCGCGCAGAACGAGCACGTGCCGCTCTAGCGCCGCGCGCAGAACGAGCACGTGCCGCTCTAGCGCCGCGCGCAGAACGAGCACGTGCCGCTCTAGCGCCGCGCGCAGAACGAGCACGTGCCGCTCTAGCGCCGCGCGCAGAACGAGCACGTGCCGCTCTAGCGCCGCGCGCAGAACGAGCACGTGCCGCTCTAGCGCCGCGCGCAGAACGAGCACGTGCCGCTCTAGCGCCGCGCGCAGAACGAGCACGTGCCGCTCTAGCGCCGCGCGCAGAACGAGCACGTGCCGCTCTAGCGCCGCGCGCAGAACGAGCACGTGCCGCTCTAGCGCCGCGCGCAGAACGAGCACGTGCCGCTCTAGCGCCGCGCGCAGAACGAGCACGTGCCGCTCTAGCGCCGCGCGCAGAACGAGCACGTGCCGCTCTAGCGCCGCGCGCAGAACGAGCACGTGCCGCTCTAGCGCCGCGCGCAGAACGAGCACGTGCCGCTCTAGCGCCGCGCGCAGAACGAGCACGTGCCGCTCTAGCGCCGCGCGCAGAACGAGCACGTGCCGCTCTAGCGCCGCGCGCAGAACGAGCACGTGCCGCTCTAGCGCCGCGCGCAGAACGAGCACGTGCCGCTCTAGCGCCGCGCGCAGAACGAGCACGTGCCGCTCTAGCGCCGCGCGCAGAACGAGCACGTGCCGCTCTAGCGCCGCGCGCAGAACGAGCACGTGCCGCTCTAGCGCCGCGCGCAGAACGAGCACGTGCCGCTCTAGCGCCGCGCGCAGAACGAGCACGTGCCGCTCTAGCGCCGCGCGCAGAACGAGCACGTGCCGCTCTAGCGCCGCGCGCAGAACGAGCACGTGCCGCTCTAGCGCCGCGCGCAGAACGAGCACGTGCCGCTCTAGCGCCGCGCGCAGAACGAGCACGTGCCGCTCTAGCGCCGCGCGCAGAACGAGCACGTGCCGCTCTAGCGCCGCGCGCAGAACGAGCACGTGCCGCTCTAGCGCCGCGCGCAGAACGAGCACGTGCCGCTCTAGCGCCGCGCGCAGAACGAGCACGTGCCGCTCTAGCGCCGCGCGCAGAACGAGCACGTGCCGCTCTAGCGCCGCGCGCAGAACGAGCACGTGCCGCTCTAGCGCCGCGCGCAGAACGAGCACGTGCCGCTCTAGCGCCGCGCGCAGAACGAGCACGTGCCGCTCTAGCGCCGCGCGCAGAACGAGCACGTGCCGCTCTAGCGCCGCGCGCAGAACGAGCACGTGCCGCTCTAGCGCCGCGCGCAGAACGAGCACGTGCCGCTCTAGCGCCGCGCGCAGAACGAGCACGTGCCGCTCTAGCGCCGCGCGCAGAACGAGCACGTGCCGCTCTAGCGCCGCGCGCAGAACGAGCACGTGCCGCTCTAGCGCCGCGCGCAGAACGAGCACGTGCCGCTCTAGCGCCGCGCGCAGAACGAGCACGTGCCGCTCTAGCGCCGCGCGCAGAACGAGCACGTGCCGCTCTAGCGCCGCGCGCAGAACGAGCACGTGCCGCTCTAGCGCCGCGCGCAGAACGAGCACGTGCCGCTCTAGCGCCGCGCGCAGAACGAGCACGTGCCGCTCTAGCGCCGCGCGCAGAACGAGCACGTGCCGCTCTAGCGCCGCGCGCAGAACGAGCACGTGCCGCTCTAGCGCCGCGCGCAGAACGAGCACGTGCCGCTCTAGCGCCGCGCGCAGAACGAGCACGTGCCGCTCTAGCGCCGCGCGCAGAACGAGCACGTGCCGCTCTAGCGCCGCGCGCAGAACGAGCACGTGCCGCTCTAGCGCCGCGCGCAGAACGAGCACGTGCCGCTCTAGCGCCGCGCGCAGAACGAGCACGTGCCGCTCTAGCGCCGCGCGCAGAACGAGCACGTGCCGCTCTAGCGCCGCGCGCAGAACGAGCACGTGCCGCTCTAGCGCCGCGCGCAGAACGAGCACGTGCCGCTCTAGCGCCGCGCGCAGAACGAGCACGTGCCGCTCTAGCGCCGCGCGCAGAACGAGCACGTGCCGCTCTAGCGCCGCGCGCAGAACGAGCACGTGCCGCTCTAGCGCCGCGCGCAGAACGAGCACGTGCCGCTCTAGCGCCGCGCGCAGAACGAGCACGTGCCGCTCTAGCGCCGCGCGCAGAACGAGCACGTGCCGCTCTAGCGCCGCGCGCAGAACGAGCACGTGCCGCTCTAGCGCCGCGCGCAGAACGAGCACGTGCCGCTCTAGCGCCGCGCGCAGAACGAGCACGTGCCGCTCTAGCGCCGCGCGCAGAACGAGCACGTGCCGCTCTAGCGCCGCGCGCAGAACGAGCACGTGCCGCTCTAGCGCCGCGCGCAGAACGAGCACGTGCCGCTCTAGCGCCGCGCGCAGAACGAGCACGTGCCGCTCTAGCGCCGCGCGCAGAACGAGCACGTGCCGCTCTAGCGCCGCGCGCAGAACGAGCACGTGCCGCTCTAGCGCCGCGCGCAGAACGAGCACGTGCCGCTCTAGCGCCGCGCGCAGAACGAGCACGTGCCGCTCTAGCGCCGCGCGCAGAACGAGCACGTGCCGCTCTAGCGCCGCGCGCAGAACGAGCACGTGCCGCTCTAGCGCCGCGCGCAGAACGAGCACGTGCCGCTCTAGCGCCGCGCGCAGAACGAGCACGTGCCGCTCTAGCGCCGCGCGCAGAACGAGCACGTGCCGCTCTAGCGCCGCGCGCAGAACGAGCACGTGCCGCTCTAGCGCCGCGCGCAGAACGAGCACGTGCCGCTCTAGCGCCGCGCGCAGAACGAGCACGTGCCGCTCTAGCGCCGCGCGCAGAACGAGCACGTGCCGCTCTAGCGCCGCGCGCAGAACGAGCACGTGCCGCTCTAGCGCCGCGCGCAGAACGAGCACGTGCCGCTCTAGCGCCGCGCGCAGAACGAGCACGTGCCGCTCTAGCGCCGCGCGCAGAACGAGCACGTGCCGCTCTAGCGCCGCGCGCAGAACGAGCACGTGCCGCTCTAGCGCCGCGCGCAGAACGAGCACGTGCCGCTCTAGCGCCGCGCGCAGAACGAGCACGTGCCGCTCTAGCGCCGCGCGCAGAACGAGCACGTGCCGCTCTAGCGCCGCGCGCAGAACGAGCACGTGCCGCTCTAGCGCCGCGCGCAGAACGAGCACGTGCCGCTCTAGCGCCGCGCGCAGAACGAGCACGTGCCGCTCTAGCGCCGCGCGCAGAACGAGCACGTGCCGCTCTAGCGCCGCGCGCAGAACGAGCACGTGCCGCTCTAGCGCCGCGCGCAGAACGAGCACGTGCCGCTCTAGCGCCGCGCGCAGAACGAGCACGTGCCGCTCTAGCGCCGCGCGCAGAACGAGCACGTGCCGCTCTAGCGCCGCGCGCAGAACGAGCACGTGCCGCTCTAGCGCCGCGCGCAGAACGAGCACGTGCCGCTCTAGCGCCGCGCGCAGAACGAGCACGTGCCGCTCTAGCGCCGCGCGCAGAACGAGCACGTGCCGCTCTAGCGCCGCGCGCAGAACGAGCACGTGCCGCTCTAGCGCCGCGCGCAGAACGAGCACGTGCCGCTCTAGCGCCGCGCGCAGAACGAGCACGTGCCGCTCTAGCGCCGCGCGCAGAACGAGCACGTGCCGCTCTAGCGCCGCGCGCAGAACGAGCACGTGCCGCTCTAGCGCCGCGCGCAGAACGAGCACGTGCCGCTCTAGCGCCGCGCGCAGAACGAGCACGTGCCGCTCTAGCGCCGCGCGCAGAACGAGCACGTGCCGCTCTAGCGCCGCGCGCAGAACGAGCACGTGCCGCTCTAGCGCCGCGCGCAGAACGAGCACGTGCCGCTCTAGCGCCGCGCGCAGAACGAGCACGTGCCGCTCTAGCGCCGCGCGCAGAACGAGCACGTGCCGCTCTAGCGCCGCGCGCAGAACGAGCACGTGCCGCTCTAGCGCCGCGCGCAGAACGAGCACGTGCCGCTCTAGCGCCGCGCGCAGAACGAGCACGTGCCGCTCTAGCGCCGCGCGCAGAACGAGCACGTGCCGCTCTAGCGCCGCGCGCAGAACGAGCACGTGCCGCTCTAGCGCCGCGCGCAGAACGAGCACGTGCCGCTCTAGCGCCGCGCGCAGAACGAGCACGTGCCGCTCTAGCGCCGCGCGCAGAACGAGCACGTGCCGCTCTAGCGCCGCGCGCAGAACGAGCACGTGCCGCTCTAGCGCCGCGCGCAGAACGAGCACGTGCCGCTCTAGCGCCGCGCGCAGAACGAGCACGTGCCGCTCTAGCGCCGCGCGCAGAACGAGCACGTGCCGCTCTAGCGCCGCGCGCAGAACGAGCACGTGCCGCTCTAGCGCCGCGCGCAGAACGAGCACGTGCCGCTCTAGCGCCGCGCGCAGAACGAGCACGTGCCGCTCTAGCGCCGCGCGCAGAACGAGCACGTGCCGCTCTAGCGCCGCGCGCAGAACGAGCACGTGCCGCTCTAGCGCCGCGCGCAGAACGAGCACGTGCCGCTCTAGCGCCGCGCGCAGAACGAGCACGTGCCGCTCTAGCGCCGCGCGCAGAACGAGCACGTGCCGCTCTAGCGCCGCGCGCAGAACGAGCACGTGCCGCTCTAGCGCCGCGCGCAGAACGAGCACGTGCCGCTCTAGCGCCGCGCGCAGAACGAGCACGTGCCGCTCTAGCGCCGCGCGCAGAACGAGCACGTGCCGCTCTAGCGCCGCGCGCAGAACGAGCACGTGCCGCTCTAGCGCCGCGCGCAGAACGAGCACGTGCCGCTCTAGCGCCGCGCGCAGAACGAGCACGTGCCGCTCTAGCGCCGCGCGCAGAACGAGCACGTGCCGCTCTAGCGCCGCGCGCAGAACGAGCACGTGCCGCTCTAGCGCCGCGCGCAGAACGAGCACGTGCCGCTCTAGCGCCGCGCGCAGAACGAGCACGTGCCGCTCTAGCGCCGCGCGCAGAACGAGCACGTGCCGCTCTAGCGCCGCGCGCAGAACGAGCACGTGCCGCTCTAGCGCCGCGCGCAGAACGAGCACGTGCCGCTCTAGCGCCGCGCGCAGAACGAGCACGTGCCGCTCTAGCGCCGCGCGCAGAACGAGCACGTGCCGCTCTAGCGCCGCGCGCTAGTTCCGAGCCCTAGACCACGTTAGGAGGTTCCTAACGTGCATTTTGAATTTTCCGGTTAACCGCACAAAGTTGAAGCCGTAAGCTGTCGGTAAACTTGTTGTTTCAAAACAAAACAATCAGCAGTATACAAGGTGGGAAACCGAGAAATAAACATATTTTTTCCATCGTTTTTGCGATTCAGAATCGATTGGCATCACTGGAACTGAACAGCCCTCCTGTATCTCATTTTACCACCCTGCCTACGTTATGGAACACAATAATTAACTCAAACACCTAACATGTAAAAACAAACGTGTATGATTCCGGCTTCCGATTGATCTGTCGAACATGTCGTAGGTTAGCAACGTTGGAAGCACTATGAAGTGATCCTATTATGTTACATTAACATATTTAATCTAGTGATTATATAGGATTTTTTTTTAAGAATTTTGTTTATCTGTAAATGAATATTTCCGAGTCGTATACTTTCTCTCTATGATTATGATTAAGTGAGCATAAGTTACACCCACAAAACAAGTTGTGATACTTGTAAGACTAGTCAAAACATGTCATTCATAGATCAATGAGTTTGTTTCTAATATAGCTTTACCCATTTCTTCACATTTTCACTTCGTGGTCAGCCATTTTACTTAATGGCAAGCCACCTCAAACCTATTACCTTACCTGGACCACATCATCAAGTGGCCAATTGTATGTTTGTATGCTCACGACCATAGATAATTACATACATAAATACAACCATATACAAATACAACTAATTTTCACAACTTGTTTTAGGCGTAAACAATGAACGAAATCAGTCGACGTAAAATGTAAAACATTATATAATTTATTTCGTTTACGCGAGGAAATAGTACCCGGCTAGTTATAGCAACAGTACGCAAGACGATGTTGAATGTAAATAGTTCAGTAGCTCCAACTAGAGGTGCAAGGCGCAAGCCTAGATACCTATGTAAAATATCATTAAGGAAATTAAACATTTACTTTTGTAAACACTCATTTATTTACCTTCCTATTTTAGTGTTCAATGCTGTGTACAGCTTGGCAAAAAATATGACCCGGAGAGGAGGAAATAATTTGTGGATTTTATTTTTTAATTGAAACTTACTTTACCAACACTCGTCGGTAAAGTTAATTTCGAGTAATTCACAAGTAGCGCTCATTATTGATTAATTTTAACTATATTTTTATTTCTTTCCCATTTAAGGGAGCGCCCTATTTTTTTGCCAAGCTGTCAGCTGAAATTGGTTCACTATCCCAACTTTATGCTTGAAATCTGAACCGATGCGATTCGGCATAGCCACTTAATAATGGTCAAGTCCGCAACTGCGCTAGGTGTTGTTGCGGCGCTGCGTGTGCGCCTGCAGCACGTCGCGGAACTGTGCTAGGTGTTGTTGCGGCGCTGCGTGCGCGCCTGCAGCACGTCGCGGAACTGTGCTAGGTGTTGTTGCGGCGCTGCGTGTGCGCCTGCAGCACGTCGCGGAACTGTGCTAGGTGTTGTTGCGGCGCTGCGTGCGCGCCTGCAGCACGTCGCGGAACTGTGCTAGGTGTTGTTGCGGCGCTGCGTGCGCGCCTGCAGCACGTCGCGGAACTGTGCTAGGTGTTGTTGCGGCGCTGCGTGCGCGCCTGCAGCACGTCGCGGAACTGTGCTAGGTGTTGTTGCGGCGCTGCGTGCGCGCCTGCAGCACGTCGCGGAACTGTGCTAGGTGTTGTTGCGGCGCTGCGTGCGCGCCTGCAGCACGTCGCGGAACTGTGCTAGGTGTTGTTGCGGCGCTGCGTGCGCGCCTGCAGCACGTCGCGGAACTGTGCTAGGTGTTGTTGCGGCGCTGCGTGCGCGCCTGCAGCACGTCGCGGAACTGTGCTAGGTGTTGTTGCGGCGCTGCGTGCGCGCCTGCAGCACGTCGCGGAACTGTGCTAGGTGTTGTTGCGGCGCTGCGTGCGCGCCTGCAGCACGTCGCGGAACTGTGCTAGGTGTTGTTGCGGCGCTGCGTGCGCGCCTGCAGCACGTCGCGGAACTGTGCTAGGTGTTGTTGCGGCGCTGCGTGCGCGCCTGCAGCACGTCGCGGAACTGTGCTAGGTGTTGTTGCGGCGCTGCGTGCGCGCCTGCAGCACGTCGCGGAACTGTGCTAGGTGTTGTTGCGGCGCTGCGTGCGCGCCTGCAGCACGTCGCGGAACTGTGCTAGGTGTTGTTGCGGCGCTGCGTGCGCGCCTGCAGCACGTCGCGGAACTGTGCTAGGTGTTGTTGCGGCGCTGCGTGCGCGCCTGCAGCACGTCGCGGAACTGTGACAGGATAGCGTTCTCGCGCTTGGCACGCTCTTCCTTGCTGAAGGCGGCCAGCGCGCGCTTTTCGTCCGCAGAGTAGATCTGGTTCTCCTTACGGATACGTACAGCCTCCATGCGCCGATGCCTGCGGTCATAAATGATAAATGATATTTATTTTGCAAATAGGCTAAACATAACACTTTTACACGTCAATCTTTTTTGGTAATTTTAAGCTACATGAGGCCGGGGTTTCCTAGCTGACTACCCTGAGAAGAAACATCGAAAAAAAAACTCAGAGGTCAGTCTCTTAAAGCCCATACAATCCGTACTTGTCAAATCATATGACAACCATGTAGATTAATGTCAGGTGGCCTTTTAAGGAAAGTGCACACAGATTTGAGTGGACCTGTCCAGACAGTGCAAGCATTTGTCCGTTATCATGTAGCACTTAAAACTTTAGGGAGCTCAACGATTTGACGAACAATACCAAAGTAAGGACACTTAGGTAGCCCGCATAAATAACTCAAACTGCCAGAATAACTAAATTGAAACCCTAATATGGCGATCTAGTCATAGTCCTCACATTCACAATACGTTATATGAGAACCATGCAGACCAGTGTCTGAAATGATCTTTTGAGGAAAGAACCACACAGATTTGAGTGAACCTGTCCAGTCAGTGCAAGCTTTTGTCAGTACTTGAGTAGCACAGCGCAGCAGTCGAACAATGCCAAAGAAAGGACATTTGGGTAGGCCGCAAAAGTACTCAAACTGCGAGACATCGTTAAAAATACTTGAAAGACGATAATAGTAATAACCCATATAGTCCTCATACTCACAAAAATGAACTAAAAAAGAAATACTTTAAAAAGTAAGGATTCATGTCACACATATTTTTTTTTTTAGAAAAATGAGTTTGCTCTTGACTCTAGTCTAGGTCATAGATGACAGAGACAAAGTCGACGATGGAGCGAGCTTACCCAGAAGAAGCCTGTTCACTCTAATTTTGAAAAGATTAGGGTTGTATGCTTTCGGAAACACAGACGCAGGCAGAGAGTTCCCCTTCTTTGCTGTGCGCATTATAAAAGACGTTTGGAAACGTTTAGTGCGAATTGGTGGAATAGCAACAAGGTAGGGATGGTAATGGAGCCATCCCAAAGGTGGCTGCAATACTCCATGCAGGATCGGACTTATGCTTTGTAAAGGGAGCTGTCCAGGCGTGAAGTATCGCTTCACTCTATTTAGGATGCTATACATACCCAACAATACGAGGCTGAAGCAGGTCATTGATGTGCAGCAGGAAAAGAGTTGCAGAGAGAACAGACCCCTGAGGAACTCCGGCATCAATAGCCATGAGGTCAGAGGAGCAGCCTTCAACGACTACTCGGATCGAACCGTACACTAAGAAAGTCTGATATCCAGCTACAAAAATCAGCTGGGATGCCATAAGCAGGAAGCTTGCGTGCCAGACCCTGTCAAAGGCCTTCGAGATATCAAGCGATACAGCAAGTGCTTCGCCGTGTTTCTCGATGGCTTCGCCCCAGCAGTGCATGACATACGCAAGAAGATCGCCAGTTGACCGTTCTCGGGCAGTCATATTGACGGTAACTGAGGAGATCATTGTCTTCAAGGTAGGTCAGCAACTTACTGTTCAGTACCCTTTCCATAACCTTGCACAGAATGGAGGTAATGGCGATCGGTCGATAATGAGCAGGGTCTGCACGGTCGCCNCTTGCTGAGTAGACTTGCGTGCCACACCCTATCAAAGGCCTTCGAGATATCGAGCGATACAGCAAGTGCTTCGCCGTGTTTCTCGATGGCTTCGCCCCAACAGTGCGTGACATACACAAGAAGATCGCCAGTTGACCGTCCCCGGCGAAAGCCATATTGACGGTCACTGAGGAGATCATTGTCTTCAAGGTAGGTCAGCAACTTACTGTTCAGTACCCTTTCCATAACCTTGCACAGAATGGAAGTAATGGCGATCGGTCGGTAATGAGCAGGTTCTGCACGGTCACCCTTTTTCGGCACAGGTTGTACATTCGCAAGCTTCCAGGATTTTGGAACCGTTCTTTTTGTCAAGAGAGAGGCGGAACAAGTGTGTCAACACAGGAAACCGTTCAGGCGCACACTGTCTCAACACTCTCGCTGGAATGCCGTCAGGCCCGCTGGCCTTGTTCACGTCTAGTCTAGACTGCACAATACTCTTCGGACCTCTTTAATGTGAACTGCGATCTCCAGCATCGAAGAGTCACAACGAGGTACAGTTGGTGGTTGTTTAGAGCCAGCTTCCAGACGTGAATTGCTAGCAAAGAGAGATGCAAATAAATTTGCTTTCCCACTTGCAGAGTGAGCCAGGGACCCATCAGGTTTCAGCATTTGCGGTAAAGTGGGCTGACAAAAAATCGTTTCAACCGCTTTGGAAAGGGACCAGAACTGTTTACTATTCGGAGGGTGCGATGCTAGTTTGGCCCCGATACGAAGCTTCGAATCCAAAGTTATGCCTAAGAACAACTTGTGTTGTTTTCGGGTTTCAACTTTTCCCCTTTATTGACACACTACTGTTAACTTGTCTAACCTGAGGCCACATGAGCCTTATGCATTTTGTTAACATTAAACCAGTTAACTACGATCGTAAGGGCACTATTTACAGCGTCTATATCATTCTGCTGACGTTGAGTTTGAATAAAAGCGACGTGTCGTCTGCAAACAACAATATACTCGTATCATTATTATCCTTTACGAGGCACGGCAAGTCATTGATAGAAATGAGAAATAAAAAGGGACCCCAAAACAGAGCCCTGAGGGACCCCCATCCTCACTACAGATCCAGGAAATCTTTTACCGTTGACGTCAACTCTCTGAATCCTATCACTTAAGTTAGAAGTAAGAAGATCCAGAGAGGTGTCCTGTATTCCGTAATAGTGTAGTTTATTAATAAGTCATGGAGAACACAATCGAATGCCTTGGACAAATCGCAAAATTTGCCCAAAGCATCGCATTTGTCCTGCCATGCATTATAAATATGTCCTTAAAGTTCAACACTGGCATCGGTTGTTGAACGACCCCGAGTAAAACCAAACTGTTTATTATGATGTAATAGTTTGGGTTTATTAAAATATCTTAGCATTAGATTTAACATATTTTTTTCAAAAATTTTACTAAACGTAGGTAGCACTGATATAGGTCTATAATTAGTAGAACTGATGTATTACCGGATTTAAATAATGGTTTTATTTTACTATATTTCATTAGATCAGGAAACTCACCATGGACAATTCATTTATTACAAATAATAGCTAAGGTACCTTAGCTAAAATGTGTATAATGGACTTAGCAAGGTCAACAGAGTTACTCCATAGATCTGCAGTCTTTAAAATTCAAAGAATTAAAGTTTTTATTATATCATTACAAGTGACATGTTGGAATTTAAATTCAGCATCACAAACTGAAACGTTTTCTTTAAGTAACGTTTCTGCAGCAGCGGGTGATGAATTGAGAGACTTAGTTCTCGATACGGAAATCTCTGCAAAGAAATTTTCAAAAGCCGCGGCGACTTGGGAATCTAATTTAATTACACTATCATTCATAGCAAGGCTATAATCATTCGTTTTGTTGCAAGACCTTCCCGTTTTGCTATTAATAATGTTCCAAGTCATTTTAAACACATCAATACTATTTTTAATTTTTGAACTCAAGTACCGAGACTTGGCGATATAACAAACAATATAATTTAGAATAGTTTTTAACATATAAATTAAATTGTACTGTATTAATTTAAGTTATTTCTTAGTACAACTCATAAAGCCGTTCTCTACTCTTATAAGTACCAATGGTGGCGCAGTCGCTGAAAGAAGTGTTATTATTAACAGAGATAGTCTTAGGAATTAATATCGTGTCAAATTGTGTGCAATACGTTTTGAAAAAATCATTGTAATGTTGATTAGCATCATCCATCATTGGTTGACAGGAACGGCATTTTATTTAAGAGTTTAGTTTTAAATGTTTCCAAACGATATTTATAATTTGGGTTTGTGTGTGATATAAAGTGATATCTTTTTTTGGCTTTATTTTGTTTACATTTGGTATAGTAATTTATTGTCCGCAATGATCAGAATCCATTAAATTAAAAACTTTTTTGTGGGTAGGTACAATATCTGTATAAATATGATCTAGGCATGTGACACTATACCTACTCTATCCGTTTAGGTAGTTAACTAAAGGTAAACAATCTTGATGTAACTTTTTACTTAAAAACTCAGTTTAAAAATAAAATGCAAGTAAAAACCAAAGTAAATACAACAGTAACGAATACTAAATCAATTGAACCATAAGTTTGAAAAGTAGTTTATTTGTTTAATATGAATTTGTGTAAAAAGACACATCAAGATTGTTTACCTTTAGTTAACTACCTAAACGGATAGAGTATAGTGGGAGTTATGGTATATTACTTTCCTCTATGGAGTTATTCTAGTAGGCTCCATAAATAGGTTAGCAAGATTGTATGACTGAAAAAGACCTACAAGTTTTGTACTTAAACCAGAATTTTCTAACAAATTAAGATAAAAAGTCTCCACAAATAATGATTGAATTGTAAGTGTTGACTTGCTTGAATTACTAATTTTGTGCAAACTTCTTCCATTACTTTATCAAAACAATCATACAAGCTGAAGGTGGTCTGTACACACTTAATATAATATACTGCTCCAATTCAATACAGGCTATTTCAATTATCCGCTCAACAGAGAGGCTCACTATATCCTTACAGTCCTTAAATTTAAGATGATTATTTATTAAATTTAATGAGCCACCATGTATAGCATTTCTCTGCTGAATGAACCACCAACCTGGTGATTACTAAAATTGAACATAAACCTGAGGGATTTTCAGCCCGAATATTGTTAAAATTAAGATTCTACTTCTCAATCCTTGTTCATAATTCCAGAGATTACCTCTGTTGTCTTAATTTGTAATTTAAATTATAACCAACTAGCTGTGCCCGCGACTTCATCCGCGTGGAATAGTGTCTACGGGTAGGTAGCATTTTTAATTATTTAGGCTAATTATTTTACAAATAAGGCACATACCTATAAATTCTTTAATGAGCTATTTGCAGACTGCAAAAAGCTTATTAAAGTATTTCAAAACAATGACCCAACTAAAGAAAAAAAAAAAAACAATAACCTAACCCAAAAACTTTAAAGGGTATTTGTATTTCACGAAGAACATTAATTAAATAAACAAAAAATCGTGTAAGCAAATCGAATTGTAATCAATTGGCAGTGAATAATAATGAATTTGCAGCGGAAAACATCAGTAGGTACCTATTCGCATGCGTGTGGCACAGTCTGCCCTCACGTGTCTGCCCGTTCAAGTAAGCACACTTAGGCATATTTCCCCACCTACACCGCGCCGTACCACGCCGCGCTCCGCCAATTGGTTTACATTGTTTTTTAGGACTAAGAGTAGGAATTTGAAAACAAACACGAGGCTGCGGAAGTTGACAAAGTTGTTGGTTGACACTGACAGTGCTCACAGTTGGTTGTTTGTGAGCTTACCAGCTCATTCATAGCCAACACATATTCCCTCATAAGGTTTTCTGAGGTATTGTATTTGCTAACTAAGTTTTTCCTGTTTTAGTTGAGATTGAAAAAGTCCTCTGGGTCAATTTTGAATTTCCTAGTACCTACTTTGTTCCAGGTTGTAAGAATACATATTACGAGTATCTAGCTGTTTAAATAAGTTTAACCTTTCTCTATTTATTTTCACATTTTTATAAAAAATACTTTTGCCTGTAGGCTATACCTACAGTTCGGTCGATCTAACAACACACCGAGGAAAAACGAAGTTTGCCGAAACGCGCGACTCCCCGCACTGTGGATGCGCCCCTCGGTCGCACTCGCCAGTCCGCGCGCGCTGAACGATGTACTAAGTAGGCAGTTTTGACACGCTCGCCCGCGCAATAAATGTTAAAACCTTTTATTGTTTTATAGTAAACTTTATAACGTTTGAGCTGTGTTTATTCTGTAGAGTTCCCTAACATCCAACACAGAGTCGACACACACAGACTCTACATGCCTTCTAACCATTAAGTATGTATTTGATTTAATTTATATATTTTTTTAGTTTATTTTTACTAGTTACAACCCTCACTTTTAATTGATTCAGAATCATCTTCACTAGTCAAATCTATTGCGTACAAGCTGTGCCCGTGGCTTCGCTTCCCTCACCTCCCGTCAACCATTACCTATAGTATGCGCCAGATAAATGTGGAATAAAGTATATTGACCTTTCCCTAATAACTGTTCATAGGTACCTGAACAATTAAATATGAATCGTTTTTCATTATTAGACAATGTTAAGGATCACGAGAGATGATGATTCGGGACAGCTTTGTGTCATTAATTCCGTTTTTCAAATTAAAAATGTCAATAATTGTAGGTGGGTCAATGACCGTTATTCCATGATTATCTGGCGCCTACTATACACTACTCTACCTACCATACCCTACCCACGTACCTACTCTACTATCCTACCCTACCTACATACATACATAGCTACCTACCTACCTTACCCTACCTACCTATTATTTATTTTTTTGTTTTTAAACCTTCCCTGTAATCTGGCGAACAAAACAAAAAAAGAATAAGCCAAATCGGTCAAGCCGTTCTCAAGTTATAGCGTGACCAGGAGAAATAGGGTTTCATTTTTATATATAGATGAGGGGTTTACTAGAGGAACCATGGATGGGGCAATAGGCACCAACTCACTAAATAAACTTTGTTTCAGGGACTTGCTGAAGTTCAGAGGATTTGCCCCAATTACTAAAAAATCAACCAAAGATGGTATTATTTGCGGATGACACATAATTCATATTTAAAATAGAGCGACGTTCACAAAATCTTGACGACGTCAATAGTTCTATTCATCAGTTCCAAAATTGGTTTACGGCAAACAACTTGGCTTTTAAATAAAACAAAAACTAAATGTATTAGATTTTCTTTACCAAATGTTAAAAGTAGCGAATGTGACATCATGTTGAATGGAGAAAAACTGGAGTTCATCAATCAAACGGTTTTCCTAGGTATCACATTGGACGAAAAATTACAATGGGGGCCTCATAAAACATTTCTTGCGGGTCGTCTAAGCTCAGCCGCGTATGCTGTTAGAAAGATAAGACAGTTAACAGACGTAGAAACTGCACGTTTGGTCTACTTTAGTTACTTTCACAGAATTATGTCGTACGGTATTTTGCTGTGGGGTCAGGCTGCTGACATTTAATCCATATTTATTTTAAAAAAGAGAGCTGTCAGAGCCCTTTATAATCTGCGTCGCCGTGATTCTCTTACGGAACTTTTTTTAAAGATTAATATTATGACAGTCCCTTGCCAATTTATTTATGAAAATATTATGTATGTGCGGAAAAATCGACATCTTTTTAGTAAAATTAGTGATAGACATAATTTTAATACTAGAAATAAAGACAAATTAGATCAACCATTTTTTAGATTAGCTAAAGTCCACACTTCTTTCATGGGGTATTGTGTTAAATGTTACAACAAAATACCTTCTGACATATTAGAACTAAATGAAGGAAAATTTAAAACTTATACTTAAAGTACACTTTGTAAACAAGCATATTACAAATTAAAAGATTACATTCAGGATAAGAATGCTTGGAAACATGCTGGTCCTGCTCCATAGGACTGTCAAGGGTGTAGACAAAATCAAACTGGTTGATTTATGAATTAACTTTATAGATACCTACTGTTTTTTTGTGTTTTTATTTTCTGTTTAATTAGTGGTTCCAATATTTGTAAACATGTGAGTACCATTTACCTAAATTTCTTTAGAAAATGAATAAGTTTACCTCTGCTGGTAATACTTTGTTCTTATAAGTGGCATACTCTGGGTGCATCGTCCTCACAATATTAAATTAATTTTTGTATACCTACAAAATTTTGTAAAATCATTATTTGAAAAGAGTAAACTATGGAGTTTCTTGTCCGTTCTTCTCCATAAGAATCTACCTTTCCGAATGGACAGTAGAGTCACTAATATTATTAATTTACTGAACTGTAGGTAAATACTGACGTTCAAAAGTGCCGTTTAATGGCCTAATTGAAATAAACGTTTTGACTTTGACTTTGAAAGAAGTGCAGATTGTAAAAAAATAATATTTAAAAAACAATTAAGTAGGTACGAAGTGACAAATTATAGCGAAATTTAGTTACGAACGTAACAAGTTCGGTCATCAACTACCCAAGGTTATGTTTAAGTATGTTTTAAAGGTCACTGACATACTCATAACCATATAGAAATGTGAAAAAATGTGCTAAGCAGTAAATTAGAAGATCGGAAATAATATATAAGCAAGTAAATTTAGGAATGTTAACAAGATGACAATGCAAATTCACTCGAGCCGTTAACCTCTAAACTGTCACCAATTCACTTTAACTTTTTTTCCACTTATTTCAACTTTCAACACATTAAATTAACACTAAATATACATTAATATCCTATTTACTTGATGAGTACTTGGAAATAGGCCTTATTAACAAAGAAATTTTTAAAAATAAAAAAATTGACTTTGTCTTTGACAAGAAAAAAGTCATGTCATAGCACACCATTGACAAAACTGGAGACAGCAGCTCAGTGGAACACAATATAGCAAGAAGCGGTGCGTACCTGCTGCCGCTCATGACGTAGCCCACGGACTCGTAGGAGGCGATCTCGTCGGAGGTGAGGCCGATCTCCCCGCGGCGCGGGATGCGCTTGCCCTCGGCCACGAAGGCGGCCATGGCGGCGCCCTCGCCCGGCAGCAGAGCGCGCCCGAAGTCCTTGTGGCCCAGCGCGGGGCCCACACGCGGTGTCGGCCCGAACGCCTCCACAGCCATCTCCGAGTCGCCTTTCTTGGAAGACATTGATTCTCGTGTCGCTTCCACTTCATGTTCTTCTGTGAATTAAAGTCATAATATGCTAGTTGTTGCACCCATATTTTAAGATATCATTTTGACACTTTCAAAACATTTTCCACAGTATATTCTTTTTACCCAAAGGTTGACTAATTGATCTCTACCAGTCAACATTTGGGTAAAAAAAATTAAGCAGATTGAATGCAGAAAGACAATCTTGCCTTTAAATCTGCCTATGTATCACTACTACACATAAAGTTTCAATAAATAAAATACTTGGTTTTTGCTGTCATTGTGTGCCACAAACATCACTTACTTCCTTGTTCAACCCACACTTCCTCTTCTCTGCTGTCACTCGAGTCACTGCTAGAACTCTTTGCTTTCTTCTTCTTTGCCTTCCTTCTTGCTTTCTTTACTTTTTTCAGTTTCTTCTTCAACTTCTTGAGCTTCTGTTTGGTGTCTTTGTCCTTTGACTTTTTACTCTTTTTCTTTTCTTTACTACTGCCTGAGTTTTCAGGCTGTGACTGTTCCTCTTCAGAACTGAAAGTGAGAGAGCATTAGGTATATTTATATTTGTATTATGTGCTGTGATTAATACTTTGATGAAAGTCGACATAGAATGTGATAGCTATATACCTAAATTTTACATGACAGTCGTAATAATGCACCCTAGCAAAGAACTGCATGAATGCACATTTTCTGGCTCCATGAATAATTGTTAAGCACTCACTCTGCCCTGAGAGGTGACTTGCCCCAAACAGAGGACACTCCAATTTGCCCGATCCTTTCCCTCTCTTCTCGTCTAGCATCAAAGAATTCTTCCTCCTGAGGTTTGTAGCGTGCTCGCACTGGAGGACCGCCTCCTCCTAAACCTGAAAATATAATATAAAATATATCACATCTGTCAACAATAGTACAAGATTAAGGATTGAGAACCAGCAACATTGCTCAAGTAGTTATGTTTGCAAACACTTCAGAGTAAAGTATGGCAAGCTCCATAAAACCCTATATAAACACCTATATAAATCTGAAGTTCTACTGGTTGTAACTTAATCTGTCTTTATTAACAACCACAATTATTACTTCAAAATGTTGATCAAGTAGAAGTAATGTAAAGTTAACTAATTGATTGATGTGTCATTCATCTGAATCAGTTCAATAGTGAAGGCACTACAGTAGGAAAAACATTTATACACAAACTAGTAATATCAAAACCATTTTTTATGGTTTTGCTGTAGTTGGGTAAAAAGGTTATAAAACCAATGTCATATTCTGCTGAAAACTCAACTTTTAGAATATGAACTATGCCTTATAGTTATGCTGAGTCATTGTTGTCAAAGAATACTAACCACCGCCCAAACCCCCTCCACTGTACTCCCTATAGGAGCTGCGTCCCCGGTCGCCGTGCTCCCGCATTTGTGGACGCTCTCGCTCCATGCCTGCATCATTGTTTCTGGGGCGTGCGTGGTCGTCGCGGTTGCCTGCCCAGTCTTTACTCCGCTCCTGGCTGCGGTTGCGGCCGCCGCCGTGCTCTCTGCTGCAGTCACGGTCCGTCCTGTCCCTGCTACGTTCCTCACTGCGGTCTACACCCCTCTCCTTGCTACGCTCTCGTCTCCCTCTATCCTTACTGCGCTCTCGTACAACTCTGTGCTTGCTGTGGTCTCGTCCACCTCTTTCCTTACTTCGCTCATGGCTACGGTCACCACCGCTTCTCTCCTTGCTTCTAAGTGGGTCGCGGCTGCGGCTCCTGGGACGACCGCGATCACGATCACTACCCATCCTCGGGTCTTCGTCACAACTTTACAAGTACTTCAGAACTGTGACAGCGATCATGTATGATTTCATAAATGGATTCACGAAAAGAATTCATGTAAAATACTTTTTAAACGACCAATTGAGATTTTAATACAGTATTATCAACACCTACCAAAGCATTAGTGACCATTCCAAATATTCCAATCCAATTCATGCGAATTTATTTGACAATGTCATAATATGTCAATAATTGTGACACTGAAGTTTTATTGTTTTGGGAATGACATGGCTACTGAGGTCTTTAAGTCTTAATTTTTAAGCACTTAGTTTTTTAATAGAATGCGGATGTAACACATTCTAATCTTTTTTGGAGTATTTGGCTACAAATATATCGAGTCAGCCTTTTCGAAAAGCTTCTCTGAGGTAGTCATAATACTACAATAACATTTTCAGATTAATTTAACCGAAATCGCGCCTGGGGGTCTACTCTTTAAACCCGAAGTCCGTAATTTCGGACTTAGTTGCGGGCGTATTCTACTCCGTATCACCCACAGACTTACGATTCGTTCCGAACCCGAACTAAGAATGAAATACAATTGTGATACGGACTAGAATACGCCCGCACCTAAACCCGAAACTACGGCCTTCGGGCTTTGAGAGTAGCCCATGTTTCAATGATTCCATATAAATATCGTCCAATTGCATGGACACTTGAGACACAAAACTATACCAATATTCACTAGGAATCAATTTGCCAATAGTTACTAAAACGTCTGACTGGCACCTTGCCGGTTTTTTTCAAGTGAAAACTTGTGAATTAATTTCAGATTTATTTATTTCGTTCCACAATATAACGTGTAAGATTGGAGAAAGTAGCGCATTTCTGAGCGATTTCATTGTTTGTGTTTTTGATAAAACTTAATAAATTTTAATACCACAAAACTTTTCCGACTTAAATCGTCAGCAACTTGCTGGCAATTTAACATAACTGCCGGCCGTGTAGACACTTCATTTCGAGATAGATTATCCCCAATTTTCAAATTTTCATAGCATAGCATAGAAGCATGTGCATAGCAGGATGTGTTGCTGATGTCTCTGTGTGAAATAAGCGATTTCATATTTTTCGTAGGATGCAATGGTTCTGCGTATGGCTTTCTCCGACATTGAAAAGGTCCGAAAAAGATACTTGAACCAACCCTAACCTTTCTAGGGGTTTTGTCTATGGGCATGGGCAGGGGCACTATACCTACTGTACTCCNGTCTCTGTGTGAAATAAGCGATTTCATATTTTTCGTAGGATGCAATGGTTCTGCGTATGGCTTTCTCCGACATTGAAAAGGTCCGAAAAAGATACTTGAACTAACCCTAACCTTTCTAGGGGTTTTGTCTATGGGCATGGGCAGGGGCACTATACCTACTGTACTCCATCCATAGACGAAATCACTAAACTGTACTCTTTGGGTGCGGGGGTGAAGGAAGGGGATCGGGACTACGAACTTACGAACGAAGTATCTGGCCCGCTTGTTGCGGTCGATTCAATTATTATTTTTCACAACAAGGAAACGCTTAATTTGTGAAAATGAAGTTGTCTACACCTAGATATTCGTTCTGTTTATTTTTTCAAGTAATTTTTATGGTTTGTGATCTATTATTTAACTGTGTAAGCTTATTTCCACGAAGTCGTGATGGACTTCTTGTACTTTTCATGTAAGAATTTCATTAAATTAATAAAAAATAACATATAAACAATGCCGCTTCAGTTATTTACTTTTATTTTCATAGATTTCAGGATTTGTTCCTCGTGTTATCCATAACAACGATGCTGATGACCTTTTTCTCCACCTACTTATTTCAAGTAAGCATATTTTTTCTACCTCATTCATACAAATCTGTTCTTTTGCCCTATAATTCTATCATGGGGTCGCGCATATTATAGCCTTATTTAGTACAGTGGTTTGCCTACTAATTAAAACAAGAGTTGGTATGGGATATATTATGCAACCCAATTATATTCATTTTTTTTTTTTATTTCATTACTAGGCAGGCCTGGTTGAGGTGTTGGTGCGCAAGTTCCGTGCGGCCGGCTCCGTGTGTGTGGCCTACATGTTGGCCAGTGTGGCGCTGCATGCTGCCTGGCTGCTGGAGAAGTGGGCCGAGCCCGAGTCCATATCCACACCACTACTTATCTGCCTGTTTACACTGCAAAGATGCCGTGAGTTTTTCCAGTAATTGATGAACCTATGAAAACTAGATTCTATTTGCAAGCAGCATTGCTGTGTTCTGGTGGCTGGAAAAGAAATATTGGTTTGGACAAGCTCTTGTGACTGTAATTTTGTTATTTACTTGTTTCAGTATCTCCATGGTACTATTTCTTCTACAAGCGAGCAGCACTTCGAGTCAGTGACCCACGGTTCTATGAGGATATAGACTGGATCAATCAGCAACTCCAGGCACACTAATTGATGAAGATTTCTCGCTGGGAGTCGGCATACGGAAGCAGACTGATATAGGAATAATATTAGGAACTTTAATTGTCGCACCATGGCCTATTAATAATATTAATAGATCTATGAAATAATTTATTTAAAAAAATACAGTACTTGCTATAAAGCCATATTATATCAGTATTATACACATTACATTACAAAAGTTAAAGCAGTGTATAGTTAGTTATACAGTCATTAATGTAAACAAATGTTACCTACTTAAAAATATTTAAAAACATACAATCATACTGCTATTCCTAAGTATTTAACTATTATCATGTTAATAAGCCATGGCGCTATAAAGCGGGGGTTTTATATGTAATGAATATCCTAACAGCTTACTCTCTTATCACAACCTGTTGTAATAAAACTGGTAAGATATTCATGGCCACCTCATTCATTCTAGTCAAGTGGTTGTAGCATTGATTGTAAGGCAAAATGTATAAAAAAAAAGTATAATTCAATTTTATTATTGTAAGAAATACATTCAATAAATTGTACTCAAAATGATTTTTTAGTTTTACTGTTGAGTTTAATTAAATAAGTTTGAATATCTGAAATGATAATTCGTCTCTGTAAGAAACCTTATTTTAACCTTTTAGCATCTAGAATTTGACGACATAGTTGGTGCAGTGGTTGAGCGATTGCTGCAACAAATATTTGTATGGCCTACAGATAGTTGTTCGGGGTCTGGCTGTGTGTATTTGAGTTAATATGTTTGTAAACGCACCCACGATACAGGAGACATTCCTAGTGTGGGGCAATGTTTTTTAAAAAAGAAGAATAAGGATGCGTTTCTATCAGAGTTGTGTGAGGACGTGTAGCAAAGGATTGGCCCCTTACTATGGCTTGGCAATGCTATCATGATTCCACGACACTGAATTACAATAGAAGCAAAAAAAACTTGCTATCGGATTAAGTATATTCTAATAGCTCATCATCTTCCTGCCCTTATCCCATGTTACTCGGGGTCGGCGCAACACGTATTTTTTTCCATTTTGTCCTGTCAGCCGTCACGCTATCACTAACTGCCTTTTCTTTTCATATCACTCCTAAAAAATCCATCCATATTGTCTTTGGCCTCCTTCTCCCTGTCCACCCAACCACATTTATATTCATAACTCTTAGTTACGTGCATTTCATCCCTCCTCTACACATGACTACACCAAAATAAGCGGTTCCCTTTTAACATTTCCGTCACTGGCGCCACTTTTAAACTACCTCTAATGAACTCATTCCTCACTTTATCCATTCTCGATACTCCACACATCCATCTCAATATTCTCATCTCCGCTGCATTCAATCTTTTCTCATCCGTCTTTTTCACAGCCCAACATTCTGATCCATACAGTACGACAGGTCTTATCACGGATTTATAGATTTTGCCCTATAACTTGAGGGGCATCCGTGGGTCGCAAGTTGTTCCAGTGACCTGTCGCCATTTCATCCATCCTGAGTTGATCCGGTACGTTACGTCTCGGTCTATATCACCGTCCCCCTGGACAAGCGACCCGAGGTACCGAAAGTCGAAGCCGGTATAGGCGTTCCGGTGAGAGCTATAAGTATAGGACTGGATAGACCGCCGAAATTGCAGAACAGGTATTCTGTTTTCCTCTAAGCCACTTTTGGCAACCAGCACAATGTCATCAGCAAACAGCATGCACCAGAGAGCCTCTTCCTGAATGTCCGTTGTCAGAGCGTCCATTATCATCAGGAGTTACCCACCTGCTTCACAAATCTGGTAGCACCGTGGAACCCAAAAATGATAGACAGATCACGTGCATACCGACGATCTTTAATGTTCTTACATCCATTTTGAGAGCTAAAATTAATAATCATATTAACAGCAATAACATAATGTCTGTCTCTCAAAATGGATGTAGGATTGGGTCCCGCGGTACTAAGATCTGTCGATGTTGGATCTAAGATTATTTTGGTGCCTCATACATGATTCATGAGAGTGCTAGAATTGTATAAAATTGATACAACGCTACGCACCTTCCCGATGTCGTGTTTAGGGCAATGGAGGATAGTTCTTCACTATCCAGGATGTCGAAATATCCAGAGGACTAGCGAATGGAAAGGAATATCGCCCTGAAATATACCCCGCCCGATCCTCACGATCGAGCGGGGTATATTTTGGGGCTCGGCTATCGGTTGAAGAGAGGTGGGTCAGGTTATATCTCACCTCCTTTACATGGATGATCTAAAACTCTTTTCCCCCAGTAATCTGCAACTGATGGAGCTGAAACTGAAACTTTCAGTAGCGCCATCAGGATGGAGTTTGGTGTGTACAAATGTGCGGTCATGCATGTAAAACGTGGAGAGATTTTGAAATTCGAGGGAATTCAACTACATAAACCTGAGATCCCTCTCTTCAACTGAAATTTACAAGTACCTATTAGGTCCTTACATATGAAATTGGAATTTTGTATGAGAGGAACATAAAGTCGTTTTGATTAATATTATATATTTAATTAATCAAAGTATGTACCATCGCTATCTATGCACTTTTGCCATCTCATAGGTAGTTTATTGATCCCTTTACTAAAAAAACCATTCGGACGGGAATCAATAAAATCTTTGAAGGCGGTTTGGACTGCCCCATAGGAGTTGAATTTTTTCCCTTGCAAGAAGTTATCCAAATTTGCAAAGAAAGCTGTAGTGAACGACACCGGCACTGGTCCACCAAACGCTCACAAGTAACTTTTTTTCACCTTCCCAATTTGCTTCAAGTGGATAAAAACAGTTTTATCACTAACACCGCAGCCTGCAGCTAAGTCGGACGTGGTTAGCAATGGATCCGCTTCCACAATAGCGTTTAATTCTTCATTATCAACTTTGGTCTCCGGCCGTCCACGGGGCTTGGTCGAAATTTCTAGAACGAGAACGTTGGAAACGAGAACGTTGGAACCAAAAACGCAGTGTTTTCTTTTACGACACCGCCGCCATACACGTCATTAATCCTTCGATCCATTTCTGCAGCACTGGTGCCACGGTGGAACTCGTACTCGTAAATAACGCGATATTTCAAGTTTTCCATTTTGTAAACAGAGTGACGCAAAGAAAAAATACAAAAGAGGAAAAAACAAATGAATTGTGGTTGTCGAAACAAAAATGCATGAGTAAAACTTGAATTTGGAATTCCTAACCAGAGAGGAGTTATTTGAGATCAAAGTGGTCAGTGCGATAAAACGCTATTTTTTGTAAGGACCCAATATTTTTATTCGTTTCGTTGAAGGAGCGCTTCTTTGGCGGCCTAAAGAAGGTATTTAACAGCCTTCTGTCGGGCGGAAACAAGGTGTGCGCCTTTAACGGTTGGGCCATGCCGATATTGATGTACTCATTTGGCGTAGGTACTTAAATGGACTCAAACGGAACTTAACGCCCTGGATAAGCGGGTCCGTACACTGCTTACTACATATCGAATGCATCACCCACGGTCGTAGGTAATGAGGCTTTATATCCCGGAGGTCACAGCTTATTAAATGCTAAGACCCTTCACAATCGCGAGATATGCAGTCTCAGGGATTATTTGGTACCTGTCGACATGGGTATGCATCGAGATGTAGTGGCGGTGGACAAGGGACTCACCCCCTTGGCAAATGAAAACTGGTGTAAACCTGCGGTGCTAGACACTAACGATCGCAGGGCGGTGTGGCAGAGTAAGGAACTTCACGGACGCTTTTTCCGGGCCTTACATGGGCCCGACGTAGGTCAATTAGCGTCCGTAGCCTGGCTGCGTTTCGGTGACCTCTTTGGAGAAACCGAAGGTTTTGTCTGTGCAATTATGGAAGAAGTTATCATGACGAAAAACTACCGGAGATTTATTGTGAAGGATGGCGCGGTTGACATCTGTCGGGCATGTCACCGTCCGGGAGAATCAATTCGCCACATTATCTCTGGTTGTTCTCGTCTAGCTAAGTGATTACCACTTACTGTGGCAGAACACAGATTCCCATTACCCATGTTACACCTTCTTGTGTTAAGCTTATTTGTGTGAAAATTAAACATACTTTTATAGAGGTATGCGGAACAGGGAGTAAAGTCCGCATACCTCGACTGTAAATGGGAGGATCCTCCGACCAGACGGTTGTTGTGTCTGGCGGGTAACTGCCCGATGGGTGCGATTCATAACGTATAAACTCATTTGGTCTAATTTCATTTAACTATCGTTCATAAGATATAATCAACGTGAGATATACCAACTGTTGATATAATTTCTTTACATACTTATAACATTTACTTCTTCTAAAACTTGTTTAGTATAAAGTTGTTTGATATAACGTTAATGTATTCGAAAATCATTTGGTCTAACGTTTAATATATATAAGAAACGTCATTATGGTTAACACGGGGTACTCTGAGTCGGGACTCAGAGTACCCCGACTCGGATAGGTTAGGTTAGAAGGCTAAGGTTAGGAGCGAAGCGCAGCGGAGCTTTAGCCTTCGTGGTTATTTTTTTTTAAATCCCCGAAATAGGAGACCCGCGAAGCGGGGCTTCGTCGAACTATCTTAGCGCAGGTGGTAATCAGTTACTAGTTATGTTTTAATATCTTTTGAGTGGTATGTCAAACGATTTTATATTTAATGTATGTTATGCTTATAAAAATTAGTTAAGTATTTTAAAATTTATCAATTGTTTATTACATTAACTAATCGTTATATTAAATAAAATTAAGTATAGCTTCCGTTGTTATATGTTGTAAATATTAGAGATTTTGTTGTTATATCATCTATTCAGTGGCGGCCTTAGGGGATGGCGAAGGGTGCATTCGCCCGGGGCCTCGCTCTTGCAGGAGCCTCGCGCAACATCTCAAAACGCACAAACTTTTTAACCGAAAACTTAACTGAAAACTGATAAAGCATAAATAATATAAATAATATTTGACTGGCCTGTTGGTCGAGTGGTTAGTGACCCTGACTGCTATACCGGAGGTCGTGGGTTCGATTCCCAGCCAGGACAAATCTTTGTGTGATGAGCATGATCATTTGTTCTGTGTTTGGGTGTAATTTGTCTATAATATGTATGTATTTAGAAATATATAAGTATGTGTATCAGTTGTCTGGTTGCCATAGCACAGGCTCTGCCTAGTTTGGGATCGGATGACCGTGTGTGAGTTGTCCCAAGATATTATTATTATATATATTTATAAAAATAAAGCACATTATCGGTTTTCAAATTTTCAGTTCTTGCTATTGTTTCAGTTGTAAATGACACAGTTCATTCTCGCTAGTATAGCTTGTTGTGAAAGTCAAAGTCAAAGTCAAAACGTTTATTTCAATTAGGCCATTAAACGGCACTTTTGAACGTCATCGTTTACAGTTCAGTAAAATAATAATGTTACATTAATAAAGTGACTCTACACTAAAATAGATCAGATTATGAATGTATTTCTATATGAATAGAAAATGGAGAACTTAAACACATTTTTAACTCCACTTTCTGTTTGAATGCTTCAACATATAACACGCGAAAATTATAAAAAAAAGCGGGGTGCAGGCTAACTTTTTTTTTCTCACCTCGTTGCTGAATATGCTAAAGATCACCCTGTTAATTTCTTGATAACTTTTGCATTTCTCTATCGTCTATCTCAGAAATACCTACTTTCGATTCACACACAATGCAAAAAAAAAACAAGGGCCTCGAACATGATCAGCATGAACGCCGCCACTGCATCTATTACTTACCCCTGCCCGATAGTTGATATTCGGACTGTTGTATATGTTCAAATTGCACGGAGAACTTTGCTTGCGCGATGCAGGATTTCGTTGGTTGATTTTTTTTTATTGGGCTGATTAGGTATTTCGAAAAAAACCTTTTATTATTATTTTGGCCGATTTTTGGTCCTCGTTGGTATATACCACAAGCGCTACAGCTAAGCATGAGAATTTGGATTCGATTCCCGGTTCAAACAGTGTTATTTATTTATGCACACATCAAGGGCGTACCCAGGATTTGAGCTGCTCATACCTGTTTCGCTGGTTTTTGTGCTTCATGGCCGGACTATGCACTGAGCCGTCGATGAGTGCGGGTGCGGGCGGTCGTTTGTTCGCGCTCATCCCAAATATTCCCAGTCGCCCTGGATTGCAATCGGCCTTAACATTTCCGATTTAAAATTCCCGAAGTTGCCACTGGGTGGCGTAGTTGCTGCTGGGAAGTTATTGCTCCCTCTTCAAATCGCTGTACCTACACTGCGGGGTGGATCGCCAACACCCTCATCATTATCTGACTTACGGCCGCGATGAGAGGGATGGCGGTCAGAAATTTTCAATTTTATTTTATTAATAGACTAGCTATTGCCCGCGACTTCGTACGCGCATATCCCGTTTTTTTTTCGCATTCCCGTAAAGCTTACAGCTTTCCTCTTGAATGTGGCTATCAATGCATAAAAAATTGTAGTTCCAGAGATAAGAGCGTTGAAACAAACAATATTATGAGGGATATACAAACAAATTTTTCTTCACCGGAATTGCTTAAATTACTTATTATTTTCTAAACTAATGTAGGCTGACGTGTGTGAAGATGTAGGTAGAATGAAGAAATAAAGGAAAGTCCGAAGTACACAAGAAGAAGGGAGAAAGTTTATTTCACAGACACAGGTTATAGTTCACACACAAGAGTTCCACTAAGAAGAGTAAGGATGTAACGTTGCATCTGTTATTTTAGAAACTAAGCAAACAAACCAATCGACAAGTCATTGCAATACAGTTCCAACCCGTACACATCACTTATTACGCCTTTGTTTTGTCTCACTCGCTCACGTCTTAGGAACTAGTTTGTTTCACACTCCATTCGACTTGTGCGCGCCGCGAGCTGCGATCGAGGAGCGGGCTTGAGTCGGGACAGTTGAGACGCGCGTTCACGATACTATACTTGTGCGTGACGTCACACGTGCAGTCTCACCCTAAACTGCCTAATTCTCATATAAGCGAATAAAAACTTATTATTAAATAAAATACTTAATATAAGTGTGTTATCCCCGTATTGGGTAAGTGTTGACAATTAATTCATTGCTTTCTCATGTGTCATGGTGTTCAATGACTTGCAAAATTGTGTTTCATCATCTTTTTCTTGACACCCATTTCTATTAATTTCTTATGCCATCATTAACCTTTGCTTGAATCATTGTTTATGTTCGTAGTTAATAATTTAAATGTGCTTCACACTCCTTTTTATTTATTTGCTTAACTTTGTAAACTCCGATTCTGAAGGTGACCTTTACACACAATCGCCTTAAAGCGCAATAGTACACTATCCGCCTTTCGCTTATGCTTACGCTTCCGTGGTCACCGTCAGGAGAGGATTAGCAGAGGGCTCGGTTATTTAATTGCTGGACATAAATTCCAGGGTCCCAAGTTCCGGGTTCATTTGCCCGAGGAAACCGCTGCCGTGACATCTGGCGGTCAACGCACTAGCTGACATCTGCACCCTTACATCAACCCTGCGGGTCATCATCCACCCAGGGTCAACTCCTCGGCTCCCGCGTCATCTTCAGCAACGCGTAGCCAGGATAGTACCTAACGCGCCTACCTCCTTAGGACGGAAAGCTTATGACGGGCTTTCTAGTACCTCGACCCACAATAAATTTATTTGAAAGTGCTTGGTGACTTGTTTATTATATCTGTTTAGTTTAATAGCATTCACACGCTTCAAGGAGGGGTAGAAATATAGCATAGATGATAGATGCACGAAAGCAAGCGAAAGCTCAGTTATAGTTTAGCGCGGCGAAGCTATGATTTTTATAGCAATGGTTGGTATTGGCTCAGTGAACATACTGCCTACGCGTAGCTCACATCGACCGTACTTGCGCGAAGGCAAACGCACTATTAGTACCGTCTCGCTCACACGTGTAACGTAGCAGGCCTGCCGGCCGCTAGAACAAAAGACGCGTCATAGCTACGCCGGTTAGCTGATTAGAAATTATCTACTAACGCAAAATATCTGTTTGTATGTTGAATGTTAGTAACATTAAATTATTTTATTTTGATTTTTTAATTTATATAATACTAGTTGTTAGGTTACTTTGTAAATATGTATATAAATTATTTTTGATTTTAAGTTGAAACAATTGCATAATTTATATTTAATAGTTTGTATAAGGTATGTCACTACATCACCCCCTTCCAAAGATCGTCAAGGGCGATAATAGTCGGGAAACCTAACGCGACGTCCCGACCGCGTCGTCTTGATGACGTCATCGTCAGCCAAAGGCAAGTCTTGGTTATCCGCGTTGGGTGTGTAGTGGTGAGTGTTAGTGTTGAGTGGTGACTGTGGTGAGTTAGGGTGCATGTTAGTGGTATGTGGTGAGTATGATGTGTTGTCAGGGTCACGCAGTATGAAGGCCGGCTTAATGCGGTCTATCGATACGGTAACCTGTTTACCGTTTACCACTTTTCTGAACACCTCGTCACCTCTTTCGATGACCTTATGAGCACCAGATTATGCCGGTTTCAAACCATCACCGGCAGTGCAGTCCCTAAGGAACACGTGAGTTGCAGAGGATAAATCCTTGTAAATAAAAGTTTTGAAGTTGCTGTTGTGCCTGGCTGCTGGTGATGGTTGCAGATTCCGTATAATACTTCGAAGCCTTGACAGGTAAGCGGTCATGTTAACGGTCTCGTCAGACTGAGGGTCAAAAAATTCCCCTGGAAGGCGCATTGGCTGGCCGTAAACTAATTCGGCGGTTGAAGCCTGAGCTTCTCTCTTGTACGCGCTGCAAACACCTAGCAGGACTAGTGAAAGAGAGTCCACCCAGCTATCATTTGCGTGGCAGGTAATCGCAGCCTTGAGTTGACGATGGAATCGTTCCACCAGTCCGTTACAGGCTGGATGGTACGCAGTTGTTCTGCGATGTTGGAACCCAGCAATGGCAGACAGGCATTTGAAGAGTGCTGATTCGAACTGCCTACCTCTATCGGTTACGATATCCGATGGGCAGCCGAAACCAGCAATCCAACCACTCAGTAAAGCCTTTGCCACTGTTTCCGCAGTTATGTCTGCTAACGGTATTGCCTCTGGCCATCGCGTAAAGCGACCGACGGCTGTGAGGCAATAGCGGAAACCTTGGCACAATGGCAAAGGTCCAACGAGGTCAATGTGGATAAATGAAAATCTGGATTGCGGTAATTTGAAAGCTCCCAGTGGTGCAAAGACGTGCCGTGTGGTCTTCGAGCGCTGGCAAGCTAGGCAAGAGCGTACCCACTCTCGACAGTCTTTTCTGATGCCAGGCCACACATATACACAATCTTGCTGATGCCTTGGTGCCTGGGTGACTCAAGAAGTGCAAACTGAGGAAAATTGTCCTGCGCAACACCTTGGGCACAAAAGGTCTTGGCTGCGATCCCCGGCGTAGGTGGAAGGTGGAACACCGTGGTGGTTTTAGTCAGTAAGAGTCTGACAGACCCCTCCACCCGCCCCAGGGTTTCCATGAGGATTTCCCCCCGAAATAAAAAAAAGGGGTGCTGACGTCGCAGTATAGTTGCGTCTGCGATCCTGGTACGCTAACCTGTTGAAGGCGTAACGCGTTATCCCCGATAAGCAGTTGCTTCAGCTCCTGGTCTTCCGGTTGCGCTGCAGCGATTCTTTCAGCGGGCACAGGTTGAGTAATCTCCTCAACGCGCGAGAGGGTAGCCGCCACGACATTGTTCTTCCCAGATTTATGCTGGATGTCCGTTGTGAACTGGGTTATAGGATCCAGGTGACGGGGAACAATTCTCTTTACGAGTGTGGAAGGCGAATGTAAGGGGCTTGTGGTCTGTGTAAATCACAAAGTTACGAGCCTCCAGCATTTGCCGAAAATACTTCACACTCTCGTAAATGGCGAGCAGCTTGCGGTCGTAAGGTGAGTACTTAACCTGCGCCGAAGTCAGTTTTCGCGAAAAGAAGGCAAGAGGCTCCCAAGCTCCCGCATTCAGTTGCAGCAAGACCGCGCCCATGGCTTTGTCTGACGCATCCGTGACCAACGCCAACTTCACGGTCTTAGGCGCTGGGAAATTCTGCACGGCTTCGACCTTGGTAGGCAATGGTCTTGTACCCTTGGCTGAGATGTGGTAGCCCAAAAAATTTACCTCACGACACTCCAAAGGCGCACTTGGAACTGTTGATGACCATACCGTAATCTCGGAGCCTGGTAAAAATCTGGCACAGGTGATGTTCGTGGGTCTTCTGGTCTTTCGAAAAGATCAAAAAGTCATCCAAATAGGCGTATGTTAAGTCCATGTTAAGTCTCAGGGGGAGCATTTCATCCACGAAGCGCTGAAACGTCTGTCCGGCATTTCGTAGCCCGAAAGTCATGTAGGGGAATTCGAAAAGACCGAACGGCGTTGTGATCGCAGTCTTCGGGATGTCGTCTGGATGAACAGGAATCTGGTTATATGCTTTTACAAGGCCAATTTTGGAAAATACAGTACAGCCAGACATGCTATGACCGAAGTCCTGGATGTGCCGGATGGGGTACTGGTCAGGGATGGTTCGCGCGTTCAACATCCTGTAATCGCCACAGGGACGCCAACCATCGTCTTTCTTAGGTGCTAGGTGGAGAAGCGACGACCACGGTGACTCGGACAAGCGACAGGTGCCACACTGCAGCATTGCCTCAAATTCCCCTTTGGCAATTTTTAATTTGTCAGGGGGCCAACCTGCGAGGTGAACACGATACTGGTGGCCCTGGTGTAGTGCGAATGTGATGTACAGTGTTCTGTTTTAGAGTGCGGTGTATACCATGTGGGCGGGTGATGTCTGGAAATTCTTGTAGTATGTGTATGTATGCGGAATCACCAAGACTTACTTTCACCGAAGAGACGATATCAGAACGACGGAAAGGTGACGCCGGGGTGGAGAGCGTAGTATGATTCTCGATGAGGCGTTGGTTCCTGCAATCAACAACCAAATTATAAAACGATAAAAAATCCACGCCTATTATCGCCTTTGTAACATCGGCTACAATAAATCGCCAAGCGAAGTCACGGCGCAACCCTAGGTTCAGAGTTAAATTTATGAACCCATAAGTAGTTATTGATGTCCCGTTTGCCACACACAACTGGTAATTAGTTTTCTCAAGTCGACTTGTTAATGCCGACCGAGGGTAGACGCAGAGGTCGCTATCGGTGTCGACCAAAAACTGCACCTTTGACCTTTGATCGGTGACAAATAAGCGACCAGCACTCGGACAATCATCGGTCGCCATCACTGCCCCTCACTTTTCCCGACGTATGGTAGTCGCACGGCTTCACGCACTTCCTAGCCCGGTCCCCAAAAGTCTGATGATACCAGCACTGGGGGAACCTTCTGTAGCTGGACTGGGACCTGTTGGAGTTAGACGCTGGTGCGTACGACTACGGGATCGTCCTATAGGACGAGACAATCGCTCCATCTACTCCGCCAGCTTCTCCATCTGCTTGGTCAGGGCGGCGATCTCGGAGTTCACGCTGTTGCCCGGGGTGCTCGACGTTGCAGCTGTTGTGATGGCAGATGTTGATGCCNTATATGCTTTTACAAGGTCAATTTGGGAAAATACGGTACAGCCAGACAGGCTATGAGCGAAGTCCTGGATGTGCCGGATGGGGTACTGGTCAGGGATGGTTCGCGCGTTCAACATCCTGTAATCGCCACAGGGACGCCAACCATCGTCTTTCTTAGGTGCTAGGTGGAGAGGCGACGACCACGGTGACTCGGACAGGCGACAGGTGCCACACTGCAGCATTGCCTCAAATTCCCCTTTGGCAATTTTTAATTTGTCAGGGGCCAACCTGCGAGGTGAACACGATACTGGTGGCCCTGACGTAGTGCGAATGTGATGTACAGTATTGTGTTTTGGAGTGCGGTGTATACCATGTGGGCGAGTGATGTCTGGAAATTCTTGTAGTATGTGTATGTATGCGGAATCACCAAGACTTACTTTCACCGAAGAGACGACATCAGAACGACGGACAGGTGACGCCGGGGTGGAGAGCGTAGTATGATTGTCGATGAGGCGTTGGTTCCTGCAATCAACAACCAAATCATAAAACGATAAAAAATCCACGCCTATTATCGCCTTTGTAACATCGGCTACAATAAATCGCCAAGCGAAGTCGCGGCGCAACCCTAGGTTTAAAGTTAAATTTATGAACCCATACGTAGCTATTGATGTCCCGTTTGCCGCACATAACTGGTAATTAGTTTTCTCAAGTCGTCTTGTTAATGCCGACCGAGGGTAGACGCAGAGGTCGCTACCGGTGTCGACCAAAAACTGCACCTTTGACCTTTGATCGGTGACAAATAAGCGACCAGCACTCGGACAATCATCGGTCGCCATCACTGATTGCCCCTCACATTTCCCGACGTATGGTAGTCGCACGGCTTCACGCACTTCCTAGCCCGGTCCCCAAAATTCTGATGATACCAGCACTGGGGGAACCTTCTGTAGCTGGACTGGGACCTGTTGGAGTTGGACCGCTGGCGCGTACGACTACGGGATCGTCCTCTGGGACGAGACAATCGCTCCACCTTCTCCGCCAGCTTCTCCATCTGCTTAGTCAGGGCGGCGATCTCGGAGTTCACGCTGTTGCCCGGGGTGCTCGACGTTGCAGCTGTTGTGATGGCAGATGTTGATGCCACCTGGGTGCCGACGACGCCATGGATCCGGTCTGCCAGCTCAGCCAGCTCACCCAGGTCCTGTTTGGACTTGGAAGCTATGATCGCCTGTGTACTTGCGGGCAGGCGGCTCGTCCATAATATGGTCCTCAGGAACTCCTCTGGAACACATGGTCCAGCGAGGTTTGAGGTGGCGGTAAAACTGGGAAGGTTTTCGGTCGCCCAACTCTTCATGCATGAGAAGTTGCTTAATTTTCTTCTCACGCGTTGCCGAAAGTCGCTTTATGAGCTCACTTTTCTTACTTTCCGGAGGGTGGTCGATAATATCTTCGCCGGCCGAATATACCCACATGGACTGCCACTTTTTGCCGGTAGCAACTGAGAATTTTATTCCCAGACTGCATATCAAGGGCCATATCCATCTATTGCCTAGTAGACTTGTCGTTTTACTACACGACGTAGACTGAATTTGTTTACTACTACTTTGGTTTACATTATTGTATTTTTTGTGGGGATCGTTACTTTTTTCGAAAATAAAATATAACCTATGTTTTAACTTAACAATGTAGCTACCTAACGGCGAAAGAAGTTTTAAAATCGTTTGAGTAGTTTTTAAGCTAAATCGTAACAAACATACAAATATTTCCTTTTTATTATTAGTTTAGAAAATAATAAGTGATTAAAGCAATTACGATGAAGAAAAATTTATGAAATAAAAAAATACCGGCTAAAAGTGGCAATCCATGTGGGAATATTCGGCCCATCCTACGTAGTGTAGTAAAACGACAAGTCTACTAGGCAATAGGTGGATGGCCCTTGATATGCGCGATGGAATTCTATACTATATCGAATCGAATGCCGTGGAATATTCTTCTAGATAATAATGTAATTAATATTAAATAAAAAATATTTAACGAGTGGAAAGATGTTAATTTTACAACACTTAATTTTGCATATAGATACACGTTTTTAATTCTTCTAGGGCAGGGGGGGGCAGCTGCNGGGGGGGGGGGGGGGGGGCAGCTGCCCCTAGCTGGGTACGCCCTTGGCACACACAATACACTTATAAAACAGATATAATACAACATACAATTATATACAGAGAGGAGAGCGCAACGGTAATGCTTTTTCAAAAGATTTCAGAAGAGAAGGATAGACGAGGAAGAGACACTAGTGTTACCGCACCCGGCGACCGCCGCCCCGTCGACGCGCCAGCCGATATCGCTGTCGCACTACTGAAAGGATTCAATCACAACTACACATTTATAACTGTTAGAAGAATCGCTTCCGTTGCGTAGGGTGCACTACTTACATACATCTCCTGAACCCTTTCTGAACAGGAATACATAAATAATAATATAAATCTGTATTTGTAAAAACGCCACGTCGGCGGCGGTATCGACTAGGCGCGTGCGGAGCCACCGAGGAATGGCCATGAATTTCATTTCGTTAAATTCATGGCCTGGAGCGAGGAGCTTCTTTCTGCGAAGCAGTAATGCTAGCGAAGGAGGAGGCGGGCCGCGCGGGGGAGAGACAAAGGGGGCCTTCGGTCCAACTGCCGCTACAGAAGAAGACGCCCCGGGCCTCGGGAGTCACAGGGCGATCCCCAGCCACCTACTACGGTGACGGCTCACGTTGGGTGGCTCGCTGTCCGATCACCACCAAGCCCGGGTCGATGGCGCGTTGTGTTCCAAGCGCGCCTCAAAGAGATGTCAGCAAAGGAGACGGGGCGCGCTCGGGCCAGAGCCTGATCGTTGCCGTCATAACGGCGACGCTCTCTGTACCGCATTCCTCTATAACCTCACTGGAATGCAAATTAGCTGTGAAAAGGCGTCGGGTGATGCTTGTAAATTCCTTCTTGTAGAGACTGTAATCTCCTAAAGAAGTATAGGATATATTGTGACAATCATTGTATAGGAGGCTCGAATAAAAACCGTGCATTTCATGATAAATTCTCGTTTATTTACATTTACAACCAACAAGTTCGCGAGGTGCCTACTAACGCAGAATGCTCACAAGCAGACTCTTATAACGAGTCGCTATGTTTTGCCAACAGCTTTGCTTGCGCCTTATGACGCAAAATGTAAAGATCCATAAATTTCACTTTAGCCAACCAGACTTATATGTAAAGACAACAATATGAAATACCTACCTAGTCAATAAAATCTGCGAAAGCAACAATGTCTGGCTAACTCGGAAGTTCTATCAGGTACCCATTAAAATTTGCAAAAAAATCTCAAAATAGTTACATACAATATGAAATCCATGTAATAATCGATGATTCGATATATTTATTTATATACATATTTTTAGGGAGAAAATCTGTAGTATGACAACAATTAATAAAACATTTCATGTTCAGCATATCAGCTTCAAATTCTAACATCATCGTTTAAAGTTACGTGGTACTCTAATTTAGTATTGTCCCAGCGGAGACAAAGCCGGGATATCCATGACGCCACATCGTTGCTGTGAGAGCTGTGTGAGCGTGAGCTGTGTGAGCGTGAGCTGTGTGAGCGTGAGCTGTGTGAGCGTGAGCTGTGTGAGCGTGAGCTGTGTGAGCGCGGCGCCGGTCAGAAGGTGGAGCGGCACAGCGGGCAGTTGGACTTGTTGCTGGTCGCGAACCACTTGCGCTGCGGGACAAACAGACGAGCTCGTCACTCAATCATATTTTATTGATGTTATCCTTGTAAGCCTCGATCTTTTTGGCCGGTCATTTGATACACATTTGGAGAAAAAAATACAATGAGGTTTCTGAACAATACTAGCTTTTGCCGCGACTTCGTACGAGCATATTCCGTTTTAGCTTTTGCCTTCCTCATGAATGTGGCTATTATATACTAAAATAATTTTCCAAATCCGACTGGTAGTTCCAGAGATTCCAGGATTGCGGAATTTGTTCGAAATAGTCACCTCGGCCCTGGAACGCAAAGGGCTTTAAGAGGAACACGGATGGGTTCAATTCACTAAGAGTCTGACACGCCCTTCCGCTCCACACAGAGCGGAAGAAGTCAATCGATGACTTCCCATCCTTAAAAAATAAAAATGCCAGAGATTAGCGCATTCAAACAAACACACTATTCAGCTTTATTATATTATAGTATGGAAGTATAGAGAGTCAAATCAGTTTATGATCAAGCTTTAAGCTAATCTTCAAACGACAAAAATATTTTTAGTTTCGGTAAAAGAGCTTTTCTAACTAAGAATGGAACTCGATCCTATTGCATCAAATATACGTGTATTGTTTGCTCCATTGTGAGTAGTAGTAGTATATATATAATATAGTATAATAGTGATGTTGCCTGGGTTAAAAAAATATGACTCTATTTAGTCCATTAGTTAGTTTACACTTTTTAGTGGTACATACCCACACCCACACCCACACCCACACCAAACAACACCACTGGAAAGTCACAGGAAAGCAAAAAATGCAATTTCGTTTACATACTTGAATGATATATTTTCTATTTCATCCAGCTATTTTGATTTAAAAACCAAACTATTGAACCGATTTTGATAAAATTTGTATAGGATATCCTTTCACATGAAAGAAGAGGTAACAAACAGAAAAAATATACAACCGAATTGAGAACCTTCTCCTTTTTGAAGTCGGTTAAAAATATTGGATACATATTTTTGATTATCAAATCAATAAAAAACTACGAAGATAAAACGCATCAAAGATAAGGAGTGGGGGTTTGTAAAGTCACTTTCCAGTAAGAAGTGTACTGGTAAGTGACGTCACACGAGTTTTCAGCGCACTGTATCGCGAATTAAAGTGATCAGTCGTGAAATTGTGTTTTAAGATTAGTGTTTAAAACTTGCAATTATGGTTGGCACCAGATAAATTTGCAATAAAGGACATTGTGTAATTTTTGGTTATTTAATCGGCTGATTTTATTGTCACAAACCCCAAGCTCGTAGCATTACCATGCAAAATGTGGTATAATAAGGTGTAGCATACCAGGCAGATGTTGTGGAACTTGTTCTTGCACTGGTTGCACAGCACGCGCGGCAGGCGGCCGGAGATGGGGTGCAGGCGGCAGTAGCAGATGTAGCACTGCGGCGCCGCCTCCACGCGCGCGCTCACCGTCCGCGTCCACATCTTCAGCGCGTTCAGTAGACTGCCGTTCTATATTAACATTCACATTTTATACTTCTCATAAACTTTACGTAACTTCTGTCGTTTTAATAGTGCATCTTGTATGCACGTATAAAACACCACAGTTGCGGGGTCGCCAGGCGCGGCGCCGCCAGCGGGTGTGTGCGCGCCAGCCACACGCGCAGCTCGATGAGGCGTCAGGTGGGATGTGTACCTGGTAGGCGAGGTAGAGCGCGACCCAGTGCGTGCTGGCGCCGGGCCCGCTGAGTTGCGGGGCCGCCAGGCGCGGCGCCGCCAGCGGGTGTGTGCGCGCCAGCCACACGCGCAGCTCGATGAGGCGTCAGGTGGGATGTGTACCTGGTAGGCGAGGTAGAGCGCGACCCAGTGCGTGCTGGCGCCGGGCCCGCTGAGTTGCGGGGCCGCCAGGCGCGGCGCCGCCAGCGGGTGTGTGCGCGCCAGCCACACGCGCAGCTCGATGAGGCGTCAGGTGGGATGTGTACCTGGTAGGCGAGGTAGAGCGCGACCCAGTGCGTGCTGGCGCCGGGCCCGCTGAGTTGCGGGGCCGCCAGGCGCGGCGCCGCCAGCGGGTGCGTGCGCGCCAGCCACACGCGTAGCTCGATGGGGCGGTCTTCCACGTTGTACACGCACGAAACCTCGTTCGACGACCACGCGATGCGGATCTAATGCACCGCGCGCAACATATAAATATCATTAAATACTTAATTTACTTTTTGTAGTAACTCATTAATGCATACATATACACGGTGCCATTTAAGTCGTCTTACAACGGCAGCCCACTTCTTCAATCCAATCACCTACTATTACACATTCTTAAAAATAAAAAATCGTACGCTAACTACGAAATGTCCTGTTGCGTAGCTGTATAGTGTAATATTTATCTGTGCGCTTGATGACTTCGTATGGCCCGGCTTACGTCGGCGTTAATGACTTGTTTGATGCGTCATTCATTACGGACATAAACATGGGAGCAGTTACGTAATTCATGGTGTATGAAAGTAGCTCGGTTTTGGTTGGATTTTCGCTGCGCCAGTGCCTTCTTAAGTGCCTCATTCAGGTTATGCATTAGGCTTGAAGTTGTCATTATGTCCTGTGCATTGTTGATAGAATTCTCCGGGCAGTCGTAATGTTTGTCCATATAGTAATTCGGCTGTACTTGCGCCGACGTCTTCTTTGATGGCTGCTCGCAGCCCAAGTAGTACTGTAGGTAATTCTTGCGACCATGTTGACGAAATGAGTCGTGCAGTGAGTGCCGCCTTGAATGTTCGGTGCCAACGTTCTATCATCCCGTTACACTGCGAATGGTAAGCAGTAGTTCGGGTGCGGTGTATGCCCATACGATGCATTAGTTTTTTGAACAGCTCGGATTCAAATTGTCTGCCTTGATCGTTTGTTATTGTGACTGGGCATCCGTACCTGGCGATCCAACACTCGTAGAATGTACTGGCGACTTTTTCTGCGGTTATTTCTTCCATTGGGGCACAGGCTTCTGGCCATTTTGTAGACCGATCAATCATTGTCAACGGATACCGGTACCCGTTTGAGATAGGCAGGGGGCCAACACAATCGATATGGACGTGTTCCAGNATAGGCAGGGGGCCAACACAATCGATATGGACGTGTTCCAGCCGATTTGCTCGCTGAAAGCTAGCCACTGGTGACTTCGTGTGTTGCTGTACTTTCGCTCGCTGGCATGGATCGCAGGCTCGAGTCCAGTTGCTTACGTCACTGTTCTTGGATGGCCAAAAGTAACGGGTAGTGACGAGCTTCCTTGTGGCCCTTATTCCCGGGTGACTAAGGTTGTGAATCGC
>NDFZ01004224.1:8024-57871 GCA_002192655.3 Mamestra configurata
CCAGGATGCAGCCGCCGTGCTCCGCCGCGCACAGCGCGCCCGCACCCGCGCCCGCACCCGCACCCGCACCCGCACCCGCCACGCCCAGCGCGCGCGTGTTCCACATGCGCGCTACACCACACCGACACAACACATCATTTATTTTGAGCCGCTGGTAAACTTGAGCATTCACTTTTAATAAGCATTCTAGCGAATGACACTAAATTTGCTTCGAGCTTTTTGCCGAGGCGAGCAATTTTGTCATATTGGAGTTAACTCCCTTTAGAAACGATTTTCATTTAGCCCGTAGTATGATAATTTTATGAGAAGTAAAATCGAGCGTTAACTAAAAGTGAGGCGTTACGTTCCTTTGCACATCTTTCACTTCGAGATTATGTATATAGATTATAGATTATGCTTTCATTTACCTTCTTTTTACATGATCTACAAAATAATATATATAGTTCTTAAGGAGTAAACTCCAGTCGTGCGTCGGAGCTGACAGACACTTTTTTATTTGACGTCTCCGTAAAGAATACATTTTTGACGAGCATTTACTAAAGCATTCACTAGAATGATCGTGAAAATGTTCATAGCGATGTTTGGCTTTATGCTCGGCTTTATTCGTTTAGTTCGAAATATTTAAAAACTGGCCATGAAGTCGCGTGCAAAGGGTTCTGAACGAATCACATCTTCGTAATATGTAGTAACATATTACGTACGTTGGCGAACAGGGAATTACTATGAAGTCTTAAAAACGCTCCAAGAGAGAGAGACGAAGCTATACATAGCAGGGCACGCTCTGGCTTGTCATGTATACGTGACAATAGCGTTCAAAAAGTTAAACTGATTTTTAGTAAGTGTGTCGCGTTACCGATATTGTCGTGCGTGGTGAGCAGCAGGCGCGCGACGTCGTCGTCGGCGGCGTCGTCGTCGTCGTCGGGGATGTAGGGGCACCACACCACGCGGTGCGACGCGCCGCCCTCCGACCGCACCTCCGCCAGCAGCGTGCATCTGAACCGACACGCTTACATTTCAACACTTTCCAAAATATGCATGTCATTTTGACGTCACGACGTCTAATAAATCGATGAACGCCGGCTGCACGCACGAAAAAGAATGACCCATTGTAACGTTATACTCATTGTAATGTTACGATCATTGTAACGTTACGATCATTTCATCAATGTTTTGTTATGACGATGTCACGTTAAACTATCGTCCGTAAACCGACTTTACACCGGGTTAGTAAGTCAGATTACTTTGACCCAGAAGTGTAACTTACTCGTTAACCAATAAGAACTCAACACACTGTTTACTGTATTCCTATTAATTAAAGCTTTGGGCCAAAGTTTTACTCCAGATCTAAAGTAACCCGACTTTACGGCACCTAAATAAAATACTTATTAGCTCTAGTAAGAATTTTTTAAACATTGAAAATGTTTAAAAATTTCAACGATACAGTTGTAAAAAAAAATTGTGAGCTGTCACGGGACGCCTGGCAGATGTGAAACATCGAAATTATTTTGTACAGGTAATATGCATAAAAGAACAGATTACGACAGGAACTAAATATGGCATAATGAATAAAATATATATAGACTCTATATACATATATATACCATCGTATAGCGTCGCGACGCGTCGCTAAGCCAACAATCGGTTTTACCCGCGGCTATAGATATTTCACATCAAAAAGTTATAAAGCAAAGTTTACATTACAGGAAGAAAAGTCCAAATAAGTTAGTAGTCCAGTAAGTTTAGTTACTACTACTGTATAAATTCAAGTTTTTAAAACTTAACAGACAGATGTGTTGCTGGGAAGTTTGTTGCGCCACTTCAAAACACTAGGAAGTGGTGACGGGCGGGCGTTTTGGGGGACTGTCTTTATGTAGAACTTTGACGTTCAAAAAGTGCTGGCACTCAGCCTAATTTGAATAAATGACTTTTGATTTTAATAAGAAAGCATACCTCAGACCGCTGTCGGTGACCTCGATCTCATGCACATAGAAGTTGCCCTGTTCATCAATACATGCCAGCACCACCTGGGTCTGAATGTAAGCGAACGCCAGGTCTTGCACCTGCAAACAGCACAGACAACAAAATATTAGTAACCGCTATGTTGAAAACTTAGGACACACAAATAATTGTTTTCATTCAGAAGAGCTTGTTGCTAAATAAAATTTAGTTGTTCCATGTAAAACAGTGGTTACTCAGTTGCATCTGGTTAGACTTGAAGCTGACCCAAACATATATTTATTTATTTTTTTCAATAACTTTGCCACACACCAGGAATTTCTCTTGTATCGAGGGTGCGAACATATAAAGTCACATACACAAACAGCCAGACCCGGAACAACCATCTGTAGGTCATACAAATATTTCTTTCGGGGATCAAAATTATAAATGTTATACAAGCTAGGAAGATATGCGTCACATTCGCGCAAAACGGCCGTCACTCAGCATAATGCTGGGACTCGTGTATGAGACAGAGCCACAGAGCTGGTTTTCAGTACAGGGTGAATTTTGCAAGTGGGTGTAGATGGGCAAATTCGAAACATATGAGGAATAGTGAACAATATTTAATGTAGTCTTGGGCCCGACTTAGCCGACAATTAAAACTACATGATTGGATTTTTGAAAAATGTTTCCCATAGTTTCGAATTTAGCCATCCACGCCCACTTGAAATATTCTATTTAGGCACTGTGTATATTTAGGCACTGTATCTATTTAGGCACTGTGTCTATTTAGGAACTGTGTCTATTTAGGCACTGTGACCTCATTGGCTGGAACTTTAGAAGAGTGGCAAAAATATGAATAATTTAAAAAAAAATAGGAATGTAAAAATGTGTATTGCTTTTGTACAGCAGACATGTATTAGCTCCCTTTTTAAGACAGCCTGTTTAAGTGAATTTTTGAATCCTAATAACGTTGTTTTAGTAAAAACTAGTTGCCGCCCACGTGATTGTCGAAAACTATCCCAAGGGAAAATATTCCTGGGATAAAAAGTATCATATGTGTTATTCCAGACTATAGTCTACCACTGTGCCAAATTTCATCAAAATCCATTCAGAAGTTTTTGCGTGAAAGAGTAACAAACATCCATTCATCCATATTTACAAACTTTCGCGTTTATAATATTAGTAGGATATTAATAAGTAATACCGGGGGCGCGATTCTTCTAACACAGAAGAACCTTGCCCCCGGTATTACTTATTGTACAGTACTGTTGCATTGTTTTTCAAATAGTAGCTATTATTAACCTTTTGAACGCCACTGTCACGTATACATGACAAGCAAGCGCGTGCTCTGTACGCCAAACGTCACAAATATGTGACAAAAAGTACGGCGAATTTGTTGTTCTGGCGTTCAAAAGGTTAATAGGTGTAGTAGTTACCTCGCCCTTCATGCCCTTGATGAGCGCGCGCCTGTCGGTGCCGGGCTCGGGGTTGTACACCACGCGCACCATGCCGCTCCACGTGCCGGGGTTCACCGCGTTGGGAGCTGGGGGCGAAGCGAGAGTATTGACAGTCAAGGAATTTGTCACAACATTCGTTACTTGGGTAATAGAAAATATACCCTAAAATCATTGAGATAAAGTTCATTTTTATATAAATGAGTAAGGCGAATATTTTGACGAATAAGCGTATTTTACCGCTATGATCGTATACGCGCGATCCTCGCTTTGTATTAGGACGAGGCCAAAGAAAGAAAACAAAGGTTCTTGCAAAGTTCTAAGTCAAGTAAAACCTACTTGACTTACAACTTTGCAAGAACCTTTCTTCATTGTGTGTCAATGACCCTTATTTTGTGCGACTAGTACTGTCTGACCCCTGGGGTCTGAGAGCATACAAAATAAACTGTAGTCAAATATTAAATTCATTGATTGAATTAGCTGTTGTTATTTTATTGCAGTTAGCCTTCGATTTGACAGTATGTTAAATACTTTATGCATTGAATATACATTCAGAAACTAGGGGCGTGAATACTTTTTTTTACAATAACTTAAGATTATGCAGCATTTTGGGAATCTGATATTTTTTAACTCAAAGTCGAAGTCAAAATGTTTATTTCAATTAGGCCATTAAACGGCACTTTTGAACGTCATCATTTATATTTACAGTTCCGTAAAACAATAATATTACATTAATAAAGTGACTCTACTGTCCATTCGGAAAGGTAGATTCTTATGGACAAGAAACTCCATAGTTACTCTTTTGAAATAATGATTTTAGAAAATTTGGTATACAAAAATTTATTTAATATTATGTGAGGACGATGCACCCAGAGTGTGCTACTTATAGGAACAAAGTATTACTAGCAGAGGTAAACTTATTCATTTTCTAAAGAAATTTGGGTAAATAGTACTCACAAATTAACAACTTTCTTAAAACTTCCTTGCCAATTAAACGATTCAGCAAAGCTTCATGATTAGATTTCTATATTATTATTATAATATACTTTACTAACTTTTGCCCACAACTTTGTACTGCATATCCCGTTTTTTCCCGTTCCCGTATAGCCTATAGCCTTCCTCATACATGTGGCTATCATATACAAAAAGAATTTTCCAAATCAGGCTGGTAGTTCCAGAGATTAGAAAGAAGCTCCGGATTTTAGGCTTGAACGAAAATTTACTTAGCATTTATATGTCACCCACACCTGACAACACCACTAGAAAATCACAAGAAAGTAAAACACGTTATTTTGTTAACTTACTTGGATGATATTTTCTATTTTTTCCAGCTATTTTGTTTTAAAAACCAAACTACTGAACCGATTCTGATGAAATTTCAATGAGACCAATCGGAATGTATATCCTTTCAATAAATTTTCAAAACGGTTCATAAATGATGGAGTTAAAAAAAAAACTGAATAAGAGCCTCTTTCATTTTTTGAATTCGGTTAAAAAGAGGATTATGGCTACCTACTAATCTATGCTGTTATTGCAAAATGGACTATTTTGAATGACATATTTATTCATGTGCTTCGGGTTACAATATTCTTATCACATCCTGCTTTGTTACGCAGTAATAGCAGTTTAAGAGCTTAGCTGACCATTCACATGAGATAAAAGGTTGTATAGCTCCTTGAAATTCTAGGTATAAAAGAAAGTCAGGTTAGCTACACTATTTTAAACTCAAGAATGGCTGGAATGTTTTTTTTGAACTTTGATTTGAATCTTTCTCTGCTTTGATACATGACAGAAACAAAACGGACAAAAACAAACATGGCGTGGCGGTAAAAAGTTCACAGTAGTTTTTCTATCTTGTTGGAATGGCGTCAAAAGTCAGCCAGTCAGCTGGTTGGTAGTGGTCCTCTCTTAAATATAATTAACGATTATCGCCTGTCACTTTCATTTCTATATTTGAAAGACGCAACCCAAAAGTAAAGAATTTGCAACATGCTTATCTTGATAGTCTTGATACCCAAAGAAATATGATATCACCGGAAAATTGCAAACACCTTCTTAAGATTGTTAAAAATAAAATCTCAATAAGATCTTTTTGAAATTGTGCAAACCAAAGTTTTACATGATTGGCACGGGTTAGCTACTAATTCGGACTTATAACATAGCCTAAATATGTCAGATAGAATGAATGATACCTTTGATAGAGTATGCCAGGTATTTCCCACTGGTGTGTAAAGCCAGTAACTGCCCAGCATAGAACTTAGGCTCCCAATTATAGTCCACCAGGTTTTTGAGCTTCACTTTAGAGCTGCCATGGTCATGGTTGCCAGCATTGGTGTTCACCATAACATTGGTGGAGTACACCTCTGCACTGCACACTCCGTCTCCATCGGAGAATGATCTGGAATAGTGGCTTCATTAATAACTGACAATATTGGTGTGTCAACATTGTTTCTTTATAGGAAAAGAAGTTAATGTTTGGTTTGAGGTGCAGGACTTTGGGTGAAATAAAAAAAAATGTTTACGTGGTCTATCCCCATTATCATGTCACCAAATTTATATTGTTGCCAAATTCTGCACTTATGACTGGCTCATTACGGCACTTTAGAAGACAACTAGACATATCATACCACATACAGACAAACTGATGATAAAAATGCTGGGGAAAAGTTATGTAGGGTAAAATTGGGGTACTTATTGAAAATTTGATCTTTTTCCACTGGAATTACCACAGGATTTTTTTAGCGAATGTAAACATATGTCTGGGACACGATAATCAGAGTGTGATAACTTATTGTACAAACGTTTACTGTGATATATGGGGAAAGCTCAATAAGGGTTGATTGTCTACGTGAAATTCGGGCATGTTAATCGGATGTTTAGGCAACAGGTTACAGCAGTTTTAGCAATGAGAATACAAGAAATATAAAGGGACGTCACTTAATGCAGCCTTTATTAGACAGGACACACTAAGAACCTAGTATTTATTTGCGTAAGCAATAAATCCAAAGCGAAGTTCAGTTTCTGATTTTTATGACACTTACATCGTTTGAGTGGCATCCGATAGCTTTGGAAGCATTGTTGTTGGTGCCATAATTAAGCTAATCTTCCACTTTCCACATGAATTTCGGAAACTTTAGCGCAAATTCAAAATAGAATCTTAAATTGCAAAAAATCATGCAAATATTACAACAGCAAACCGCTGATGCCGACCGACATGAGAATGCGTTTAGTTTCCACATTTCGCGTACTAAGTGTCCACAACTCTCAGTAAAATGCAATAGTTTGATTTATTCATAATAAATTATGACACTATTATTGTAATTGAAATAAATATACTGACAGAAATACAATTAAAACATGACAAATGATTTATTAAACAAAAAATCGTGAACGGTAGGAATAACGAAACGTCCAATGGCGGGATCGGAAATCGGTTTTCAATTACGAATATAAAAGAAACCATTGAAACTTGAAAAGCCAAAGTAACTAGCTCCCGAAAAATATTTTCCGTGTGAAATAATTATTATTTCATATAAATGTATGAGTACAGTTAATAAGATAGTTTTTTGAATTACCTTGTTTATTAGAGACCCATTTTTGTTTGACGCGACGAAGTGCCACAGACCGGGTTGAGAGAACAAGCCAACTTTTAGTTAACTTGACAGGTGACAGGGCAGTGAATTGATTTTTTCGAAAATGGTAAGAATTCATCGTAAATATTAAATAATTCGCTTTAATATCGTAAGAGAATCATGATAATTATGTTAATAATTGTTTCAGTCGTTAACAGACAAACTTTCCATGCTTATGGCCCGGCCGGGCGGCGACAATGCCCAGAAAGATGACGTGCCTTGGTGGATGCGCTACGCTGGTCGGGGACTTGGAACAGTTGGCGGCTTCAGTTCGTATTATTTTGCTTTAAATTATATATTATACACATGCCACTTTGACGTGACGAATAGGAAATATTGTGTGCGTTAACATTATAGTGGAGTTGACCAATAGATCAACAGTATTATCTTATCTTGTGAACCCAAATCTACAGTACCACCCTTGATTTTAGACAATGGTCCTGAAATAACAAACAGTTATGAGCTGTAATGTATTACGTCTTAATTTCTCTGACAAAGGGTAAATCGCCCATGCATATTTATTTAGAAATTGTTTTTTAAAATACTAAATAATTCGGGCATTTAAAAAACATTTTTTTTTAATGAGTACTTACATAATTACGGTTACATTCTTGAACTCTTAAGCTAAAATAATTGATTGTTGCATTTTAGGATAAAGTTCTAGAATAATTAAAAAAAAAAAAACCATTAACCTTTTGAACGCCAGAGCATTAACGCATCGGCGCACCACTGACGCCAAGCTATGAATTCCGTATTTTTTGTCACATATTTGTGACGTTTGTGGTACAGGGCATGCGCTTGCTTGTCACTTAAATGAGACAATGGCGTTCAAAAGGTCAAATTCAGTCAAATCCAATCAGAAAGAAAAAAGAATTATACACAAGTAGATTGCATCACATGCTGTAAGACTCAATATTTAATATAACACCTACTTGGATCAAAGTTTATTCAACTACCTATTATTGATCTACCACACATAATCAATATTATATAAAATCTCCCGTCACTGACTGACTGAGTGACTGGCCCACAATGCACAGTGAAACTACTGGTTGTAGAAAGCTGAAATAATAATAATATAATATCTTGGGACAACTCACAAAACCAAACTAGGCAGAGCCTGTGCTATGGCAACCAGACAACTGATAAAGATACTTATATATTTCTAAATACATACATATTATAGACAAATTTCACCCAGACACAAAACAAATGATTATGCTCATCACACAAAGATTTGTCCTGGGTGGGAATCGAACCTCCGGTTTAGCAGTCAGGGTCGCTAACCGAAATGTCGCATTTATGTTCCTTGGGACTCCCCAAGCTACCTCAATTTCGGGAAATCCTCTCTTAGTGCATCGAGAGGATTTCCATACATTCCTAAGAGAATAGGAAAAAACGAGATATGCTCAAATGAAGTCGAAGCTCAAAAAAAAAAATAGTCCCTTGTTTGGATTGCAATCACAGCTTGATAACTTTGACGTGTTTGACAAATTTGTCAGAATAATTCTGTCATCGTTTATGTATGTGAAACCGTGCCTCAGGCCTACATAGACTTGTTACATAATGTAATGCAAATGACTACTTGCAAGCATATTTTAAATGCATGTTATCATACTTAACAATGATCTACTAGGTCAGGTGGGTTACTGGTTTTAATAACTATAACAAGAAGTACTTGGAATTCAGTTCAATTTTTTTTCTATCAGTATTTGTTGATGAAAACCAATGTTTAGAATGGGACTATGGTACTATGTTCAGTTCCATTGAACTATAGAAATAACACTGAAATTACCAATCTACCAAGTAGCCATTCTTCTTTTTCGCGTGTATCTTGTATGTATTTACATTAGCAGTGTAGGCTGTCAAGTTAGCAGTGTAGGTGGTCACATTAGCAGTGTAGGCTGTCAAGTTAGCAGTGTAGGCTGTCAAGTTAGCAGTGTAGGCTGCCAAGTTAGCAGTGTAGGCTGTCAAGTTAGCAGTGTAGGCTGTCAAGTTAGCAGTGTAGGCTGTCAAGTTAGCAGTGAAGGTGGTCACGTTAGCAGTGTAGGTGGTCACATTAGTAGTGTAGGCTGTCAAGTTAGCAGTGTAGGTGGTCAGGATAGCAGTGGATTTGGGACACTCCAGCTTGTATGTAGGTCATGTGTAGGACTGGATCAAGTAAGTCTGGAAACATTTCTTAACCTGTATACATGACAAGCAAGCGCGTGCCCTGTACGCCAAACGACACAAATATGTGACAAAAAGTAGGGCGAATTTCTGGCTTGGCGTCGGGGGCACGCCCGATGCGTTTATGCTCTGGCGTTCAAAAGGTTAATTATTTTTTATTTTAAATATTTAGTTTGTAGTAGTACTCAGCAGATTCTTAAGGTTCCTATTAGAATATAGTCCCATACAATCCTTACTATACTAGAAATATCCTATTCAACTCTATTTAACATTCAAATAATTGAAAAGCATTTTTCCAGCAGAAGTGGTATGTGATAAAGTGATAAATATTTATGAACCAGAATCAAGCAAGTTTTTTTTTAATGTAGCATTACATTAATTAGCGACAAAATCGATAGAACCAGTTCTATAAACAGTTTTATACTGATAATATCAAATGTCAAACATATCAGATGATCTACATCACACTAAATGTATTTTCTTGTAATGGAAATAAAAGATGATAAAAGTACTAAAATCCAAATAAAAAAAAAAAAACGAGTGCGTGTCGGACTCGCGCACGAAGGGTTCCGTAAAAAAATCACGTTTGTTGTACATACAACAAACGTGATTTTTTATAAATTGTATAAATATTTATTTTATTCTGTTTTTCAGTATTTGTTGTTATAGCGGCAACAGAAATATGAATCACGTGGGTTCGATTTAAATAAATATTATATTATTATTATTATATTATATAATACATAATCTGTGAAAATTTCAACTGTCTAACTATCACGGTTCATGAGATACAGCCTGATGACAGAAGACAGTCAGACAGACGGACGGACAGCGGAGTCTTAGTAATAGGGTCCTGTTTTACCCTTTGGGTACGGATCCTAAAATAGACCTTCATTTATGTGATAAAGTGGGTGTTCTGTTTACTGCAATTAGGTTTAAAATAATTGCATGCTCCAAAGACAACACTAAAAGATGAAGCCTTACTATCGAAACAATTTCAAGGGTAAAAAACAAACAATTGATAAGAATTAAGCACAGACGCCAGCACATCAAGCTACCCGAAATTGTAAAATTTTCCCAATCAACCTTGAACCTAAGAGCGGCCACACACCTAGCGTTTCATTTATTTTCTACCTAGAACAGAATTAAAACCTATCGTCACACACACCGGTCACCAGGCTTTTGTGGTTTGCGCTCAGTCGTGATCTAGCACTTGCCGAGAGACGTACTAGTATACCTTTGCTTTATTTAATTACGTAATAAATCGATAAACTAATTTTTGAACCATTAAAATAAGAGTCTGTCGATTTCCCCATTTTTCGTAACTCCGCAACAACTCCAAAACAATAAAATCCTGTACTGTACTGAGGCAAAATCACCGGCACCGGGTTGAAAACGGGCAGTGTTTGACGATATACGGAGCTGGTACGTAAACCACGCCTCTTTCTTACCGGCCAGAACGTTCTGATCGGCGATGACGGCCGGTTGCTTTCTTACCGGGCGTTCTTACCGGGCGTTCTTACCGGTGCGCGTCGGTAGGTGTGTGGCGAGTGGTACATCTTGTATTTCATTCTTGCTTTCCGGTTTCATTATATTCTGATCTGTTCTAGGTAGAAAAGAAAAAGAAACGGTAGGTGTGTGGCCGGGCTAATGCTTTAGCGATAAAGTTGAAAATCTATTAAAGCAATTTGACGGATTTGAAAGTACTTCCAAACTTGCGCGTTCGTCATCATTAAATTTTGTTTCGTTTGCATTAAATTAAACATTAGGACCACCCAAAATTAATCAAATAAAATTTGGTTTTTCCAAACTGCCACCTCTACTATAAAAATAAACATTATAATCACTAAATTGACTTATTTACTTCAATTTTTATAAAGTACTTACAAGATAACAGCTGATAACATCGAAATTTAGTTTTTATGTTCATTCATAATAAAATGTGGAGCATTTAGAGATGTACCTTTGAGGTTGGCAACTTGGCATTGGGTTTTGTAGCTAGATATGGCCATGATGACTGGCTTATATTATATTACATTTAGATTCATTACAATAGGAGAGGCCAACCGCTCCCTAAAGACCTTTTTGATACCCCAGAAATTAAGTGCTGAAATCATAAAAAAAATCACACTAATATTATAAAGGCGAATGTTTGTGAGTGTGTGTGTGAGGGTGTGTGTGTGTGTGTATGCTTGTTACTCTATCACGTCAGAACGGCTGAACGGATCTTGATGTAATTTGGCACAGAGGTAGATTATAGTTTGGAATAATACATAGGATACTTTTCATCCCGGGAGTATGTTCCCTTGGGATAATTTTAGACGTTTACGCGAGCGGAGCCGCGGGCGGAGCAACTAGTTTGGTCTATACTTCTTGGCCGACTCTCACAAATAAATAAAGAATTTTAACCGAGGACAGCCAACTCCTAAAATGAAGAAGTAAAGCAATTTGGGAAAAATTATTATTTTTCTAACGTCTTTTCACATCACCGGAAAATTGCAGACTCCGTAAGATTGTAATAAATCTTTATTAGATTATAATTCCTCGATATATTATGAAAAAAGAAACCGACTTCCATATAAAAAAAAAAATTGTTTTTTCGTTTTTTTACACCGACTTCCGAAATTAAAGTTATTTTATACTTTGTAGTGTTTTTTTATATGGAAGTCGGTCTTTTTTTTTGTAAAAAAGTTTTTTATTTTCCTCTTTTTAGTGGTGATACCCCACAACTAAGTGACATTATTCCCATAATGAGTGGTTAAGGAGTTTCTTTGTGTGCCTTCGCAGTCCAAATCCACACCAGCTCATAGTTAAATATCTACTTTGCTTTGGTACTAGTTTTTACTATGATTAAGGTGAGGAGGTCACTGGTTTATCTTTGAAGTTCCAGTACTGCAAATGCAATATAGATATAACTAAACCCAATGCAAAAAGAATCATTAAGATCGGTTAATGAACAATAAAGTTATGCCCGAATAGATAACCCCAAAACATGTTCATTCGAGTTGACTTGTTTGCATCTGCCTTCCACCCCTTCAAAGCCTACCGGCGTGATGTTATGTTATGAACTGGTGTTATCAATAAACAGACATGCGATTTCAGCAATCCCGGGAGATTTGCTATCATTTATTGAAGAGTTCCGTTGCCTACCTCCGAATCCTTCATCAGATCTTCACCGAATTGCAATGGAGCCAGTTTGGAAAATACTCTTCCAAACAAAAAAAGAATCATCCAAATCGGTTGACAATTGGAGAAAATATCGCTGATCAAACAAATGTCCTGGGATCCCAGCATCAGATCCTAACTTATACCTTCCATCATCAGCTCAGCAAGATGAGATGTTGATTACCAGGCACAATTATCTGAATTGCGTTAGAAAATATATGAAAAACAATGTACTTATGTGCCTTTAAAATTTGAGGGTTGCCCTCGATTTCCCTAGGATCCCATCATCAGATTCGGACTTGGTGCCAATGGGACCACCTCAGGAGGCTATTATAGGCTTTCGAATAAAAAAAGAATCATCAAAATCAATTCATAATTGACGGAATGATCGCATAACAAATATACTTACAAAAAAAAAAACATACAGTCGAATTGATTACCTCCTTCTTTTGGAAGTCGGTTGAAAAATCGTTTAAATGTTTAACAATATAAAATATAATTCGATGTTCACTTGACAATTTTTTGAGAAGAATATCTTACCAATTTTGTAATCTTACGTAGTTTGCAATTATCCGGTGACATATTAATTACAAATTATTGGACCGATTTAAAAAATATTTCTTCAGGAGAAAGCTTTATTATCACTGAATAGCCTAGGGCCTACGATATTTAGTGATAATTACGACGAAAACAAGAAATTCGTCATACTATCGCCAAGATTCTTAAGTTAGGGAGCGTTCAAGTATTACGTAACGCAATTTTTGAAGATTCTTAGGGAACATTCATACATAATATGTATGTTGTTGTAAGCATATTTCGTTAGGCTTCTATTGTATATTTCTATATAAATTTTTAACAAGTTTCGTAGACTCTAAACCGTATTACAAAATGGCCTAGCTACATATGATATTTTCTAAAAATAACCCGTTACAATTTTGGTTTATGACCTTCCTACACACGCGACAATTGGCCACAACGCCGTACAGTCGAGAGACCCGTTGACCATACATGCCCAAACTGCCCACAATAATACAATAGCAACAAGGTCACATCAGTTCCACTGCGCCACTATTCCGTTTATATTAATTAAATTGTAATAGACTTATAAAAATAATGGGATTATCGTCTTTCGTGTACATGTGCCGATTACAGTGCAAGACTATCCAGTCTGTGTGATAATGTCCCGAACGAGTATAGAACATAGATATATTTATGTCACCGGAAAACTGCAATCCGTAAGATTGTAAAATATCGCGTGAAATTGTAAATAGTTTTTTTCTTAATAACACAGGTATATATTGGAAACTATTGAATGTGGATGAGATTTATTGTATATGTCACCGGATAATTGCAAACTACGTAAGATTACAAAATACCTTGAGAAATTGTAAACTCTCGAAAAATTGTCAAATTAACAGTTGTTCTGCAATTATACGATTTTAAACTTCTGTTCTATAATATCTCCGTGCGTTCCGAGAAATTGTGGACTGACATAAACTGGCGACCAATGGACTCTCTGGTGTAAAATTTATCTGTTTTGGTGTGATAGTTAAATTGGAAATTTGGCCCCTCATTGGTCTTTGTTTTCTCTGAATAGACCAATGAGAGCTTTGTTTCCAGGTTTACTATCACACGAAAACGGATAAATTGTAGACTTGTGCTCTGATTGGTCGCCATTTTATTTCTGTCTACAATTTCTCGGAATGACTTCGAGAGATTATAGACTATCAAATTATAATGCGTAAAAAAGTATTCCAAATGATCAGTTGACAATTTATCGAGAGTTTACAATCTCTCAAGATATTATATTCTTACTGAGTTTGCCATTTTCCGCTAACAAATACTTACATTACAAACAAACAATGTTTTTCTCTCAAGGTGGAAGCGCCAGGGTAGCCCGCGAATTTCTAATTTTTCTTATGTTTTTTGCAATTTGCAAGTCAGTGTCAGGCTATGTTGAACGAAATATGATTCAATGAAATATGAAAAATTTGAATTTCGCGGGCTACCCTGGGCGCTTTCACCTTAATAGTAATTATAATTATTAGTGTAACAAATTAAAGTAAATCCGCAACTTTCGGTCACTTCAAGTTAGTTTCTGTATCTTCACAAAAACTTCCTCTAATTCCAGTCGCTATAGTCCTGGGCCTGATTAACTGCATCGGCATCGTGGTGCTGCAAGTGTCCTGCCTGATCGCCGGCATCTGGCAGATGCTGGCCGGCTTCATAGTGATCGTCTGCGAAGCCCCGTGCTGCTGCTTCTTCATAGACTACGTGCAGACGCTCAGCGATAAGGTGGAGACCAGGCCCTACTGGAATAAGGCTGCTCTGTACATTGGGTAAGTGGATAGAAGACATTTTTAACTGACTTCCAAAAAAGGACTTCTGTATTCATATGTAAATGATATTTATTTTGTAAGTAGGTTAAACATAACACTTTTACACGTCAATATTTTTGGACATTTTTAAACTAGAAGGTGTTTCCTAGCTGACTACCCTGAGAAGAAACACCGAAACAAACTCAGAGGTCAAAGTCTCTTTTAAAGTCCATACAATCGTACTGGTCAAACATATGAGAACCATGTAGGTTAATGTCTGAAGTGGTCTTTTGAGGAAAGTACCACACAGATTTGAGTGGACCTGTCCAGACAGTGCAAGCATTTGTCACTTATCGTGTAGCTCAAACTTAGAACTTTAAGGAGCTCAACGATTTGACGAACAATACCAAAGTAAGGACATTTGGGTAGGCCGCATAAAGAACTCAAATTGCCAGACACAACATGAAATGCGACCCCCAATTGCGATCTACATGGTCCTCACATTCACAATACGTTATATGAGGACCATGCAAATCAGTGTCTGAAATGATCTTTTGAGGAAAGAACCACACAGATTTGAGTGGACCTGTCCAGTCAGTGCAAGCCTTGGTCAGTAGTCGAGTACTCAACTTAGAACCAATAAGGAGCTCAACGAATTGACGAACAATGCCAATGAAATGATATTTGAGTACGCCACAAAAGTACTCAAACTGCCAGACATCGTTAAAAAAATGGTGTAGGCATGTGTTTTATAAGTAAGTACTGAAAGAAAGATAGAATATTGTTTATTTGCACCACAACCACTATAAATAACTTTGTTGTTTACGTACCGATTTTGATAATTATTTTTTATTGTATATAAGTCAATGTCTCCATAAGTTGTACATAATAATATGCGTATTAATAAACTTATAAGTATAACAGTTCAATATTCCAAGAAGGATTAGTCAGTCAGGGAAATTATTTTGTTACAAATTGATACACTACGTCGATTTTGAAACAATAATAGCGCGCAAGGCAGTTTCGTGGCGAACAGTTCGGCAGTAGCGACCCCACGGACCTGATCTCCCAGGAGTAGTCTTGTTCCTCACCTCTGGCTTGCCTTTATTGGCTGGCCGGAGTGAACACTGACGAGGAACAGAGCTCCCACCTCTTTCTTGCCCTAATTGGCCGGTCTGAGTGGAGATTCCCTAAGGGAACTGTTTAAGGATATTAACATCATGACGGTACCTTGTCAATACATATACGAAAACATTATGTATGTTCGGAAAAATATTCATCTTTTTAATAAGATTAGTGATAGGCATAATTTTAATACTAGAAATAGGAATAAATTAGATCAACCCCGATTCAGATTGGCTAAAGTACACACTTCTTTTATGGGATATTGTATTAAGTTTTATAATAAAATACCACGTGAGATTCTCGAACTGAATGAGAAAAAATTTAAAACATGCATAAAACGCACTCTATGTAGACAGGCATATTATAAACTGGAAGATTATATCCTTGATAAAAATGCTTGGCTAAATGCCGGTCCTGCTCCACAGCCTCAGCCGCTTGGTTCCACTAGTTAGGTTTTATATTTGGAAGAGATGCTCACCCTCTTTTATGTCTAATAATAATACTATTCCGCATAATCTTATATTATGTTTGGAATAAACTTTTCTTTTTCTGTATTTTCAGATTGATATTCATAGTTTTATATAATTTAGAAGCAATTTTTATTTCAAGTTCTGTAAATGTGAGAACCCTGGACCATTATGTTAATAGATAGTTTCCTTGTTTGACATGAAATAGCAGGGGCAGTTGAGGGTGTGTCATGCTCACTCCAATGTCTCGCTGATGGTGGCGCGTGTATCGGATCATTCAGTTCCCTTCAAAATGGTTGAGCTGAATGGTGCTGATGCACGCGTCATGTTCGTGAACGGGCGCCGTCAGTGGAGACTGGTCATCCCTTGGTTGCCACTGCCTCATTTTAATATTTCATACTATAAATTGTTTTTTTTCTTTCTTTACATTGTTCTCATATATAGAAGCAACAAGGTTTATGTAACCAGGATTTTTGTAAACATAAAATGATTTAAAAGAGTGTCCGTGGAGTTTCTTGCACGTTCTTCTCCATAGAGATCTACGCTTGCGAACGTGCAAATAGCTTCATGTTTTTGACGGACTGACTTTGACAATTCAAAAGTTGATTGAAAAAAATGGTTTATTTGAAATAAATGCTTTGACTTTTGACTTTTTGATTCGCAAGAGCAAACGTGCTCGGGAGAAGGATGTATAATCCAGTAAGATACTGGTAGGGATCTTGACCGTATTTCGGGATTGTCCTGATAGCCGTGGTATACCTCTCCACTCCGCTAGCACTTCAGGATATGTTGCCTCCTTGGCGCTATGTCACTTTGTGCTAGCGTTTCAACAGCATTTCAACCTATAAGGTTGTCGACTGCTTAACCGAGCTTGCCTGTGGTGGCCTTAATATAATATTAAAGCCTCCAGCCAGGGCTTATAAAAAAACTTACTAACTATTTGACTACACGCTAAGGGCACCCCCTGTGGGGTACGAGCCTCGGCTCAGGGCGTCGCTGGGGGGAGGACAGCTAGGGACGGGCTGGATCGAACTAGGTGCTAGCGACCGTTTTCGGGGACCCATTTACTGAGTGTGCAAGTCACCCCCTGCCAATTAAAGCCGTGTATATTGTCAGTGGTCAGACAAGGGCCAATAGTTCTTCCATAGTATACGGTTTTCGGTCCACTAAACCACCCAAACCCATAGAGTCTCGTTATTTGTTTCCATATTATGCAACTAGTTGCCGCCCGCGGCTCCGCCCGAGTGATAAAAAAAAAAAAAAAAAAACCCGGTATAAAAATCCTATGTGTTATTCCAGACTATAATCTACCTCTGTGCCAACTACTATTACTGTATTTCATCAAGATCCGTTCAGCCGTTCTGACGTGAAAGAGTAACAAACATCCACCCATCCATCCATACTTACAAATTTTCGCGTTTGTAATATTAGTAGGATAGTCAACCGGGGATTGTCCTTTGGTATACTTTCATAGTGCATACAGGGATAATCGTCGGTTGGTGTCCCATCCCATTTGATCACCACACCACATCAAATTTAAGTCACCCTGTTAAGATCCCTCAAAAATCAAAACCTCATCTCCTTAAACGTTTTCTTCTTAATAAAGAGTATTTTATTCTATCCCCTAAATCTTTCGAAAATTTTAACGAGTTATTTAATTAAGTGATGCGGTCGTGCGGAGAGGTAAGCGCGTCATTTTCCTTGGTGTATATAGATCATAATTATTATTGGCACAATATTTTTTCCGCATATAGTAACAAACACTAAACTAGGCGTTGTAATGTTACATCATCACCAGAAACATAGATAAAGTTAAAAACATTGCATCAATTAAAACTACAATGGCCAATTTTACGAAATATTTACGACACATACCTACATATAATATATTACATATAATAAAAATGTAACGGATCGCTGTCTGTACATGGAAGATATATTATGAGAAAAAACATTATTGGAACCTTTATTAACGCAAATAGCACCCAAAACAATGATTGTTTATTTATTATATTTTATTGGTTCACCAACAATTGTTCACACTGGTTTTATGTTAAAAATATCATGCACTAAATTATTATACATCAGTGCAACAATCACTTATAGGTAAACACCGCATGCAGAAGGAAGTTGTACAAAAATGAAAGAAAAGATATTTAAAAAACCCCCGACACAAAAACCTACCTAGAAAGAGAGAAATATTTCTACAAAGAAAACGTTTCTAAATATTAGTATTTACAAAAAAGCTACCACGATGAGTAGTAAAATATTTAGAAACGGTCCCCCCGACGCGACGTTTTCTTTGTAGAAATATTAATAGGTAGGTACTTAGATTCTTCCTAACTAATATTTTGTTGTAATTATTATTAATATTTTTAGCGGTGTTTTAGTTTTTATGTACAGGTTGTTAAATAAATCAAATTATTATTTCGTACTTTTTTTAGGTAGGTTTTTGTGTCGGGGGTTTTTTAAATATCTTATCTTTCATTTGACAACCATTTTGGGCACATTTGTAGAATTTTGGTTCTTCCATCCCCACTTTAACCCACCATAACTCTTAAATGGCTCAATCGATTTTTATAAAACATAGTTAAGAACACTCTCGATTAAGTCTCCTTTCGTCCAAAAAAAACTAAACTGAAATCGGTTCAGTGGTTCGGGCGCTATGATGCCACAGACAGACAGACAGACAGACAGACACACAGACAAACAGACACGTCAAACTTATAACAACCCTCTTTTGCGTCGGGGGTTAAAAATACTTTAAATTAAACTACTAATCTAGTTTTAAGTTAAGTATGAACATATTTAGATTAAGAATGGCTTGACAAACTAATTATTACATGTATTCTATTCTATCAACATTGTTAGAATTTTTGTCTGTTTATCTGTGCGTTTGTCCACGCTAATCTCAGAAGCGGTTTATTCTATTTAGATGTGGTTAGCTTCACTTAACTTTTAGTGTTTGTTTTATGTCAATCGGTTCATAAATAATTTAAAGAATCACGTCGAACATTTGTTAAACTATCTATATATATCTATTCTTTCTGTAATCAGTAGCATTGACTGAATCTTCACTAAACTTCATGTCTAACCCAAGTAACTATTCCACGCGAACGAAGTCGCCGGTAAAAGCTAGTACTTAATACACATAGTAACTGTCCATCGTCATCATCATCATTCAAAGCCCAACTTCACCCACTGCTGAGCATAGGGCAATTTCGGAGTTGGTCCCATAGTAAAAGTTGTTCATAATGATGAGTGCAACGACCCCTTAAGAGGGATTGCGTTTATTCTGTTGCATGTTGTATATGTCGTGGCCATTTCATAACGTGGCCGAGGTTAGGCTAAAGGTAACTTAGGGCTTAGAATAGGATAGGTACGATTCATTCATTCATTTCAGGATTCTTTAACCCTGCAGACAGGAATAGGAGCACTGCTGTCGAGGTTAGGTTTGAAGTGTCCAATCATTTTACGAAACGGCCAACGACTTCATGAACAGGCTAATTTTACGACATGGCTACGACATAAACGCTTTTAATTGACCCTTATCGCCGTACTTGTTACATTCTCGTCTTGTAAAAGTTATTTTTAGGGTTCCGAACCTCTGTATGGAAAACGGAACCCTTATCTATAGGATCACTCGGTGATCTGTGTGTCTGTCTGTCACAGCCGATTCTTCGAATCTACTAGTCTCTTTGACCCAAACATGGACGCGTAGCGAAAATAAATATGTTTTGGAAATAGGGTCACTTTTTGGGGGAAAATTAGGAAATTTAAAAAAATGTATTTCCTACTGTACCGTGTGTCTACGTAAGTCTATGATTTTAAAGTACCATGTTAAAAAAAAAAATCGTTCGGAAACCTTTGCACGCGAGTCCGACTCGCACTTGGCCAGTTTTATTAATTGACAACTCATACAGTAGGTACCTAATAGTAGTTAGTTGGCAGTTTGAATAAATTGGTCGCTGCGATGGAACTTCTATATTGTGTCGTACTATACCGAATTTAGGGCTGTGTAGTGCCGCTGGTGTAAATCTACATCACTTCTGACGTAGCAGATACACCTACCTATGGTTTACCTTCAATATGGTCCAGCCGAATGGCCGTCAGCTGAGACTGGTCATCTCTCAGCTGCCATGGTTTTTTTCAATGATTTATTATTTGAATCATTGTTTTTTCTACTCCGGACGCTTTTATCGTGCATTTTTTTCTATATCGTTCTCAAATAAATGTAAGTTTAATTTCAACAAGAATGATGTAACCAAAACATTGTAAAACAAAAATGATTTAAAAGAGTGTCCGTGGAGTTCTTGTACGTTCTTCTCCATAGAGATCTACGCTTTGGAACGTGCAAATAGCTTCATCACTTTTGACTGACCATTGACCAACCTTGACAGTTCAAAGGTGCCTGTAAATGGTTTAATTGAAATAAATAATTTGAGTTTGAGTTTATGTCTAGGTATATAAGTTCTACAAATACTTACTGACGTCACCACACCTAAACTGATTCATCGTTTTATCAAAGCCACAAAAGGACAGACATCGCTGATATCTATAGTTTTATTATGACGAATTTATTGCGTGTGACGTTTGTAGATAAATTTATTGGTTTATTTATTCGTAATTACGCTTCATTGCTGTTAAATGTTAGTTTTATTGTTGACTAGCGGACGTCACGCGGTTTCACCCGCGTAGTTCCCGTTCCCGTGGGAGTACGGGGATAAAATATAGCCTATGTTACTCGCTGATAATGTAGCTATCCATTTCGGAAAGAATATTTCAAATCGATCCAGCAGTTTTTAAGTTTATTCGTTACATACAAAATACAAATCTTTCCTCTTTATAATATTAGTATAGATTAAATTTAATTCAACAATTTTGCGTGCCACGGTTATTGCGGACTTTGGGTGCATTAATATGGTCTCCAAGAGTGGCGTTTTCCACCTTAATGTACTGTCGCTGTCTATATTCTCGAGGACGCAGCACGCTTGCCTAGAAGTACTTACTTGCACATATATGTAACTACATAGCTTTTTCCCGCGACTTCTTACGCGCACATATTGTTTTTTCCCGTTCCCGTAGGAATTTCCCGTCCCCATAGAGTCTATATTAGAGCATTCCTCATGAATGTGGCTATCATATACGAAAATAATTTTCCAAATCCCACTTATCCACGTTCCTGAGATTAGCGAGTTCAAACCAACAGATAAACAAACTGTTCAGTTTTATAATATTAGTACTTATATATAAATAAAAAATAGAAAGGAGTAATTTAAAGTTTTCTTGCGTTCGTTCTTCGCCAAAAAAATCTACCTTTTCGAAAAGACAACTAGATTCACCTAATATTAATTTTTACTTTGACTTTTTATTGGATGGGAAATCATCAAATGACTTCTTCCACACTGTGCGGAGCGGGAGGGAGTGTCAGACTCTTACTGACTAAAATCCACCCGTGTTCCTTCAAATGCCCTTTACGTTCCGGGGGGGCTACTCTCTAAGCCCGAAGTCCGTAGTTTCGGGCGTATTCTAGTCCGTATCACCTAACCACTAAGAATTAATGACAACACGATTTGACAGTTACTGTCAAATCGTGTTGTCATTCATTCTTAGTTCGAGTTCGGAACTAATCGTAAGTCCGTAGGTGATACGGAGTAGAATACGCACACAACTAAGCCCGAAACTACGGACTTCGGGTTTAGAGAGTAGCCCCCCAGGGCCGCGGAAACTTAACGTAGCAAATGATTAGTCATAAATAATACCACGGTACTTATCTAAGCCGTTCCATCGTAATAATGAAGCAATAAAATTTCATCGCAAGCGTTGATAATTGTATGCAGCGTTACGTTCTGAATGCAACAACGCATTGTGTCGGCGCTGGTAAATATACGCGTTATCCTTCGACTGAAAAACATGTGACTCAATGTTTTGATCTTGTCGTCAGCGAGTTGAAAGAACTCGTTTTGGAGGTTAATTAAGCATTGTGCACTTAGCAATAATTTGAAGAGAATGCTCTTATATCAGCGCTGCGTTATTTATTTTTTAGATATCGCAGCTTATGCTGAGATATAGGGACCATTTTGGTCTCGTAGAGATAATTAAATATAATTATCCCAGTTTGTTATATTACATTACTGTTTAGTTGTTAATTTTATTTTACTGTTTTGTTTGTCTTGTGCGAGTCCCAAATAAAAATTATTCTTTCTTTCTTTCTCTTTATTCAATTCAATTCAAAACATTTATTTCAGACTTTTCAGTCCATACAGTGTTAGTAGTACATCAAGATAACCTAAAGCTATATTAGTAATTCACACATACAAGAAATAGGAGATAAAAACGCAAGTCAGCCTACAATATGTGCAGCCCAATCCAATGCCTCCAAATAGGACTATGGATGTGGTCTGCAATTACACTCAGGTGGCTGTTGGGCCCCTCACCCCTCACATCAGTAATGCTGCTCTCTTACGTATAATGGCGTGAAAGTCAAGTGGGCTTCATCAAACATCGCTGACGCACTGCAGTAGCGAGGCAATCCCATCAGCAACCCATAACCATTGTTATATTGGACCCGCAGTTATTATGTACAGTCAACAAAGCTATTTGGGTATACAGGCAACAATATTATTTTTTTCACTGCACTGCCAATATTTATTTCATATTTGTCATATGTCATACTTACAAGTGTGTTGTACAATAATTGTCTACTCAGCACGCTCATAACATGGTTTTAAATTAGTTGCGAGTTAGCTGCCTGCATACCAAATAGCTTTGTTGACTGTACACCATATAAATTACAGAATTAAGATAGATGAAACATGGGTGACAAAACGGGCGGTCACAATGGCAAGATTAACCTGTGTCATCATCTGCCTAGCCTTCTCCCAACTATATTGGGGTCGGCTTCCAGTCAAACTGGATGTAGCTGAATACTAGTATTTGATTTACGTGGAGCGACTGCCCATCTGACCTCCACAACTAGGGCTGCCAACTAAAAAAAAAAACAGAGTATTTAATGAAAAGAAAAATGATTATTTGAGACTCGCACAAGACAAACAAACCAGTAAAATATTTTTTTTTACGTTTTTATTTCTGATTTTAGGAAGGGTTAATGAAGAATGCAGTCTTAGAAAAAATAGTACCTTTTATTATATTACTTACTAGCAGACGTCACGCGGTTTCAGCCGCGTAGTTCCCGTTCCCGTGGGAGTACGGGGATAAAATTTGGCCTATGTTACTCGCTGATAATGTAGCTATCCATTGCTGAAAGAATTTTTCAAATCGATCCAGTAGTTTTTAAGTTTATTCGTTACATACAAAAATACAAATCTTTCCTCTTCATAATATTAGTATAGATTGCGAAACCAAAATGTTGTTGCTTTTAAAATAATTATAGAAATTAAATCCAATGAACCCATGTATTTAAATTTGCAAATATGACCAATAAGACAAGAACTCATTCAGTGGAACACTGAAATGACAGGATTTCATTCAATTTATTTAAAAGACAGACTCATTGTGATGATGACTGGCCTGTTGGTCGAGTAGTTAGTGACCCTGACTGCTAAACCGGAGGTCGTGGGTTCGATTCTCACCCAGGAAAAATCTTTGTGTGATGAGCATGATCATTTGTTCTGTGTCTGGGTGTAATTTGTCTATAATATGTATGTATTTAGAAATATATAAGTATGTTTATCAGTTGTCTGGTTGCCATAGCACAGGCTCTGCCTAGTTTGGGATCGGATGACCGTGTGTGAGTTGTCCCAAGATATTATATTATATTATATTGTACACATCATTATGAACAACTTCTGCTATGGGACCAACACTGAAATCGCGAAATAAAATATCGACTCCCCCATACATTTCTGTGCGCATAACTCGACAAAATGTACTGAACAGCTGATTTTTTTCAGTACAATATAATTATACTCTATTTTAGCGTACGGTTGGCAACCCTATCCACTACCCAGTAGCCCACTATGCAGTAACTGGGCAACACGGTAATTCTTGGAAAGGCTGGTGTCAGATTTTCTGACTTCTGACTATCCGTAACGACCTTCAAAAGTCGACGAATGCCAGCCGGGACCAACGGCCTCCGTGCGACTGTTTAGCCATAAGCTCTCAAACTAAACCCGTGTGTGTTAAATTGACAATATGTTTATTTATTTATTATATACTTAATTGTACACCGAGAATAACATACAAAGAAAACTACAAACTTAAACACATGTACAATGGGCGGCCTTATCGTATTCCGCGATCTCTTCCAGGCAACCTGTATGGACAGTAATTGCCTGGACATAAAATGGGGCTGTCATCGGCGCAACTTTTTTACTACGTTAAATATAGTATATACACAGATAAACACATATTATTAACAATAGATACATATTATATACTAAATATATAGGCATTTAAACAAATTACTAACATCGATATCAAAGCGACAGGTAAAGTTCCTTCACAAGCCTTTTGAACACTGGTAACGATTGAGCGCGTCTTACTGGGACTGGCAATGCATTCCACAAACGAGCGGCTTGAACAATATAGGATTTATCCAAGATAGAAGGATTTATGTTTTTCGTCTATTTCCAGGCTCTCAGTACCACCATTCTTCATGTGCTTCCTGAGCTTGAGCACGTGGTTCGGCAGCGGACTCATCTTCGCTACTGGCATCATCTACGGAATGATGGCGCTCGGTAAAAAGTCAGTATCATTCTACCCTCATACTAGTCAATATTTTAACATACCTATTGGAGCCGTATTATGAAGGCCATAAATGCGAAAATCGGTTGGGGATATCTGACATGTATAGCTCCGTCGCTTTAGATGGCATTAAAGTTGGTACCACAAATGGGGTGTTTGTTGAAATGTTCGCGTTACTTTGATAAAAGAAAATATAACCTAAATTCATCAGAATACAGTTCTTTTTTTAACAACTAAGTAAGTAAAGTAAATAAAGGCAAATATGCGAAGTGAGGTGCCAGCATGAAACGTCCTATTTAAATACCTGCAGCCCTACTATGACGTGCTAATGCCATCCAATTCCGATAATGTAAACGGGATAATGCTATTCACTATGTATAGCGCCATCTCCCTCTTAGAGCGGAATCATGATCGTTTTAAGACTTCATAGTAGGGCCTAACCTAACCTGTGTTGCTTAAATGACTGACATACTCAAGAAATTTGGCAGAATGAAGGGTTGGATGTTCTCATACGATAAGGAAAGGTGAAACGTTCGTTACGTTAGTAATTCAGTTTCTTAAAGTTTTTTAACAAAGAATTTTATTACTAACACATAAAGTACTGGTTGCGCTACAACTTTATTTTTTTGTGGATATTAATATGAGAGGTCAACTAAATTGACAAAGGAATAAGGTTGATATTTCTATAGGTAGAAATAGCGGTGTCACCGGATAATTGCAAACTACGTAAGAAAATACCTTGAGAGATTATAAAACTCTTGTTGATTGTTCTGCAATTATACGAATCAAAATCATCTTTTCTATAAAATATCTCCGTGCGTTCCGAGAAATTGTGGACTGACATAAACTGGCGACCAACTAGCTCTAGGGTCTTTAATTTCTCTGTTTTGGTGTTATAGTTAAAATTGGAAACTTGGCCCCTCATTGGTCTATTCAGCACAAGAGAGATTATAAATAGAGCACAAGTCTACAATTTATCCGTTTTCGTGTGATACCAAAGCGACAGGTAAAGTTCCTTCACAAGCCTTTTGAACACAGGTAACGATTGAGCGCGTCTTACTGGGACTGGCAATGCATTCCACAAACGAGCGGGGAACAACCTTTACTATCTAATACCTTTACACGAGCAATTCTTGTTTAAATATAATCTGAATCTCGGAAACGGCTCCAACGATTTTCATGAAACTTAGTATGCAGAGGGTTTCTGATTGGTCTCCATTTGTTTCGAGAGATTATAGACTATCAAATTTTGATGCGTAAAAGAGTATTGCAAATGTTCAGTTGACAATTTATCGAGAGTTTACAATCTCTCAAGATATTTTATACTGTTAGAGTTTCCCATTTTCCAGTGACAGATGCATATTATTATAAATTCATGAAATTATCGTTTTATCGATTTTTTAGTTGGTGTAGGATTTAATTTCATAATTCAATTTAATGGGGCATTTGACAGGTTTTTTTTATTACAATTCTCAAAACCTAGAAAGTAGATAAGACGCAGTTAAAAAATATTGCTTAAAAATCTCAAAACATGGCTGTGTTGTCAGCGTTTTAAAATCTATAATTAACAGAGACAGCACTAATTGCGTGTGACGTCACTCACAAGACCCGCCATTTTAAATTGAAGCCATCCAGTACTAATGACATTTTGTATGACAAGGATAGAAGAATAACTTCAAAAGTGTTTAACTTCTCTGTTTTTCGACCATTTTTATTTAATTTTTTCACAAGTCGTAATGTTTTTATCTCATCTATCAAATAAGTATACATTTAGAATTTTCATACTAGTCAAATACCCTATTAAAAACAGAAAAAGAGTTTATTTCCGTCAAGCATGACGTATACAAAAAAAAAAAACTAAATTACAAAAGTTATGCAAGTTGGGAAGATATGCGTAATGCTGGGACTAGTGAAAGACTTTATATGGGTATTTTAACCTGAAATAAATGTATTATAAATACTTAAAGAAATTTGGTAAATTTATTCCCTTACTTTTGATAAAAATAAACGATTTAACTAACTTGGGTGTGGGTGTGTCCGTCTCTTTGACGTAGCGAGGGGAGTTAAACACCTCACTCCCCTCGCCGACGCGAGGTGGCCCGCAGTGGCGGGCCGGCACCAGCCGGGGATTGCGGAAGTCGCTTACGATCCCGCGATCCCCGGCGTAGGTGGGAGATGGAACACCGGGGTGGTTTTAGTCAGTAAGAGTCTGACAGACCCCTCCACCCGCCCCAGGGTGGAGGATTTCCATGAGGATTTACCCCCGAGATCAAAAAAAAATAAAAATGGGTGTGTCCGTCTAAAATCTTGCTTATAGTTGCCAAACTCCAGAATGTTACCATCTAACGTCTGTCTTCTGATAATGTGTTCTTCATATTTGACTTTGTACGTAATTTTGCATTTATTTTTCAGTGATATTGTGAATCTTTTCTGGAACTTAGTGTAGTTGTGCTTTTTTTAATGGTCTTCCATTATAATTCTATTTCTTGTTATTATAAATGTCTGCTGGTTTTCTAACCTGTTGATTTGGTTAAAAAAATTTAAAATAAAATCTAAGAGTTCCTTCACTTCTTTAGAAAACTATAGCTTTACTGTAAGTGTACTAAAAACTATAGCTTTACTGTTGGAAAACTATAGCTTTACTGTAGGTAAAACTAAAGTATTTCTTGTTATTATCTGCTGGTTTTCAAGCCTGTTAAATTGGTGAAAGAATTTAAATTAAATACTGTGAGTTCCTTCACTTCTTAAGAAAACTATAGCTTTACTATTTATAAATAATAAATAAATAAAACTAGTATTTTGTTAAATGTCCTATGGATGAGGATGGGTTACCAAGACAAATTGAATCAAAGATGTTTATTTATGAAAATTCGTACGGGGTTGAAGGTTACCTACCATTACCTTGATTATGAAGAAGGGTTCCTGCTGTCTGAAGAACAAGAAACAAAACAAAAGAAAAAAAAATGACGACAGCCTGGAAACAGCCCGAAGTCCGTAGTTTCGGACGTATTCTAGTCCGTATCACCTAACCACTAAGAATTAATGACAACACGATTTGACAGTTACTGTCAAATCGTGTTGTCATTAATTCTAAGTTCTGGTTCGGAACTAATCGTAAGTCCGCCCGAAACTACGGACTTCGGGTTTAAATAGTAGCCCCCCTGAATAGGAAGGGTATAGGGCTTACAGATTTCAACGCAATCTCTGGTATTGCAGATGTCTACTTACCATCAGATGAACCACTTCATTAATTCCTAATTTCATAAAAAAAGTACCATAGCTATTGAATAGTAAGGACAGGACGGATAGCGCGTTTTTCTGGCGCCAAAATTTGGCCCAACTAGACCGAATAGAACTTGCCATGCGATCGGCTATCTTCGGGTGCGGTCGTAAGCGCAAGACATTATAAATGCCGTGATTCTTGTATGGTGAACGGTATACCTTCAGTGAAGCTCTAAAAGTGCGTAATTTAAAAAAGTCTTCTTTACCAGAGAGTAATGAAACTATAAAATATTCGTTAACAACCCTTGGAACGTCGCAGCCAACTAGCTTAATCAGCCGTTTCATTAAAAGCCTAGCCTTTTCATTGAACTGCGCCGTTTAATCAATGACATAAGTGACAAGGGCAAGTCATTAAACGATTTTCATCCAAAGATGTCACTTAGGTTAAGTCGCTGAAAAATCGGCGCAGTTAAATGAAAAGGCTAGGCAACCAATTAAACGGCTGATTGAGCTATTTGGCTGCGACAATTACATATTTGAAAAGAGGACTTAATATTAGTCAGGTCAGCTATCTCCCTTCTGATTGGCGGAATCAAAGTGTGAACTATCTTCATCGAATGGCGTTGAAATGTAAAAACCCGCCAAAGATGAATTAACGCACTGTTAGAACTTCACTGACGTTAAGCAAACGTTCGGAGCTCCTATCTTTACTATTTGAATGTATGGTCATATCGAGGCTTGATGTTGTCATTAACCGGGTCGAAGGCGTGTAGCGTGTAGTGTGTGACTAATCCGCTGTGTATGCGCGGGGGGCAGGGGGTCGCGCGACGACATGGCGGCGATGGCGGCGGGCGGCAGCACGCCCCCGGGCGCGCCGGCCGGCTCGCACGACCACAGCGTCACGCTCATGGAAGACCCCGACGTGTGGCGCCCCAACTAAACGAGGCACGCTACTATCTCACATGTTTAGTATCCTGGCTCACTGTGCTTGGGATTGCGTGGCGACGTCATGGTCGATTTTAGTAAAATTTTCCTTGTCTAAATAGAATAGTGTGTTTTGTAATACCGATGCAAATTATGGTATGGGTTTTACCGTTGAGGGATTAAGTGTAATCCATATATCAGCAGTGCGATTCTATACACATCTCACCGTGTAAACTTAGGTGGCGTGAGTATGAAGTGAACTGTCATTCCATATTGTGTGGACTGACAGCTCACTTCAACATAATTTATACGGGGAGGTGCTGACAGAATACATCAGCTGTTTATATTTAGCCTTGCAAGTATGGTATGGGTTTCATCGTTGAACTTTGATGGTCTTAGATCGGTTGTGCACTGCATCCGATCCAAATCCGCGGAAATACGGATCTAGAGTCTAAAAAACTCGAATTGAATTCGGATATTGCTTCCGCACTAATCCGGTCTCTGATCCAAATCCAAGCTATTCAGGGGCCATCTTTATGATATGTCCGATTTGAATCCGAGGTAACGCGAAAGCGTTCAAACAAACAATACCACGGCTACTTCGGTCTGTCAATATTTCATCCGAATTGGAGACTCACGGATGACGGATGTCGGATCTAGTGCGTAAACTACTGGGCACGCCACAATTGCGGCGGTAAAAAAGTCTTTGGGGACTCCCCAAAGAGGTGCCACGGCGTCCTCACCTTCCGCCTGACGCAGGTACTTACCGGACACGGCTGTTTCGGGGGGGTACCTGTTTCTGATTAAGCGGGAGGACACGCCCGGGTGTCAGCACTGTGAGGATCGCCCGGAGGACACGGTCGAGCATACGGTGGAGGTCTGCCCTGCTTGGGCTGAGCACCGCCGTGTCCTCGTCGAGGCGATCAGCGGCGGTGACCTCTCGCGTCCGGCCCTGGTTGAATCTATGGTCCGGAGCGAGGAGGCTTGGGGAACGGTCACCTCCTTCTGCGAAGCAGTAATGCTAGCGAAGGAGGAGGTGGGCCGCGCCAGGGAAAGGCAAGGCCTTCGCCCCAACCGCCGCTACAGGAGACTACCATACAAAGTTCTATTACTACTTCGGAACGTATTTTCACGGATTCAGATCGGATGCAGTGCGGAACGCTCTAAGTGAGATCATTGTTTCTATTTATACTTAATCCTTTCATAAAACCCATATTTGTTCTGAAGATTGGATAATTTTATTAAAATTAATTATGACTTGACTCTTACTACTTATATTTGTTGCATGTTCCTGCTTCGAATGAGTTCTCTTTATTTGTCTTTGTTTTTTTTTCTGCACAGATTTTCTTTTTCAGCATTCGGGAGCACATTTTTGTTTTATTTCTCGTACCGTATTGCTCAGAATTTTTTCATTGTTCTTTTTTATAAATATCTTGTTGTTTCTCACTTTAATTTTAAAATATTTATTCTGCTAGAAATAAATTCATTTGCATTAAATTTTCTTACTATTCCTTGATCACAGCAAACGACATTATTTCAGAATAAAACTAATAAATATCTGATAATTTTCAACAGAGGGTCAATAGATGATATGAGGACGTCGGCGGCTAACTTAGAGGCGGGTGTGGGCCAGCCAACCAGCGCTCCTCGCGCCAACCTCGTCACGAACGAACAGCCAATCAGCTTCACCGGCGTCCCCGGCCGCATGTGATCGCGCCAATAAGCATCGTCGGCGTCCCGCGCCCACTGACCGACTACGTGAGTCTCCTACACGATATGCGCTCCTGGTACTTTTTAGCGGACACGAAGGCTTTTCATAAACTCTAATAATCTAGTTAGAACTTATTTTATTTAAAGCATTGTATTCTGAACTGCTAGTTCGTACCATAAAGGTGAAATCAAAACACTTCTCTAGTTTCCTTTTTGTCACTGAACTAAAGTTCTCTCGCATAGATCTTGCGATGCGAATCAGTGCGGATGTGGAGTTCTCCTCTCCCTCTTGCGAATGATGCGTGTAAGTGACAAAAAGAGATAGTGATATACAACGTGGAGACATCGAAACGATAATAAATGAAAACACTGGCAATCATAGGAATATTTTGAAACTATTATAAATCCTGTCGACGAAAACAAAAATAAACTTTCCAATTGCATAATTACGAACCATATACATATATATTTTTTTAATTTAATATGGGTTTGCTCTAGACTCTAGTCTAGGTCATAGATGACAGAGACAAAGTCGACGATGGAGCGAGCTTACCCAGGAGAAGCCTGTTCACTCTAATTTTGAAGAGATTCGGGTTCTATGCGTTCGGAAACACAGACGCAGCATTCCAAGCAGTCTGTTGCAGTTAGTGACAAAAAATCTTAAAAAACAACATATTCGAATGAACTAGTATTGCCAGTGTTTTGATTTATTGTCGTATCGTCGTCTCCACCTTGTATAAAAATACTGTGTTTGAATATGGTATAGTTTTTACACTGTTCGAACATAATTTGTAAGTGAATTTTTCGAGTTCATAATAAGCTTCCAGTACCTATGTAAAGTGTCGATATCTGAATGGTGACTAACGTTTGTAACTTAACCAATTTTTTTTTTCATGTTGACGTTAACCAAAGTACCAATTTTTTTATATCAATATTTTTGGCAAATATTACAATGACTGCTGTTTCTACTAGGATATAATATTTATGTACCACGGAGCGCATATAAATCACTACAAAGACTTTAATGGGTGTAAGTTAAACCATTCAGAAGCAACTCCATTCGAGACTTTAATCAATCTGTTATACTCCTTAGTTTAGAGTTGCCAATAAAAAAAACAATTGTCCTCCATACAAAATAATAAGATTGCCAACCTTTTTTATTTGAGTCTGCTTGTAGATAGTTAATATTCTTGTCTATAATAATCAGCATGTATTATATTCAATAATCTGTTATATTTATAGAGGTTTATGAACTAAGCACATTATTCTAGACGTATTGTACCATATTGCTTGGCCCAAGAGAGGAGATTGAACTAAAATAGATATTATATTGATTGCAATAGAGGCTGTTTTGCAATAAGTGGTCTTTTAAATTATAACAGGATCATTATAAAGGACCAATGTGTTTGAAATCTATTAAATTGAACCTCAAACAGAAGTAATTTTGTAGAATTATTTATTTATATGATTGTCTTGATGGCCAATCAAGTAACTGTAAAGTGACTTCAAAATAAAGTTTATAAAAACTTAGCAACAGACGGGTTTGTCTCGTCATAATAGGGAATATGTATGAAAAAAATATTTATTACCTAAACGGTTTAAATAGAAATATACAAAAATATAATTCTAATAGTAAAAATTGAATCAAAATTGACCGAAAAACAAACGAGATATAACTATTTTAAACAAATATATCTGTCCCTCTCGCGAGAATGCCCCGCTGTATAGGACGACTTTGTATCGGACTTCTCTTTGTAATTATTGTCAACTTTGAAGCATTATAATTTCATCGCTGATAAAGGTATTTAAAAAAATATTTTAATTGTTTACTAGAGCCACTAAGCATGCGCGTGCAATAGGCTACAGTAAAGGTAGGCCAGCCCATACATGATATTAAAAAAAGAAAAAAAAATCGTCCCCTTTCAAAGTGGACGAAAGTTCACATCGTCAGTATTTCGTCGTGATTTCAACCCTGAATAATGTGGTGAGTTTTTTTTTCTTGGGCATTATGTATGGGCTGGCCTACCCTTACTGTAGCCTACTGCACGCCCATGCCACTAATTATTTTATTTCGCAAATGAAAATATGCATGCATATTCCCTATTTATATGGAATCAATGTTGATCGCTATGTAAATTTTGAAGTCACGGCGATACATGCTGACTCTTAATCAATTGGAAATCTTCTAGGCGGTAAAAGTATGACCTAGCTCCGGTTTTTCAGTATTTACATTAAATATTCGTACAAGGGTATTTTATTACTATAAAAAATCTAAATAAATGACTACTTATTTAAAACATACTAAAACTAGCTTTTGCCCGGATATACTTCGTCCGCGTGGAATAGTTACTTGGGCAGCCATTTTTATTTTACAATTTTTAAAAAACGCTTGTACATGTGTTTATTTATTTTTTATCAAGTGCCTAAACACAAAAAATCATGATTGTCTAAACTAATATTATAAAGAGGAAACCGTCAATAATGACGGAGACTCATACAAACTTTAATTCCCTATTTCAACCCCTTCACGTCCCTTTCTCGCGACAAAAGGTAGCCCATGTCCTTCTCCAAGGTCTAATCTATCTCTGTACCAAATCTAATCAAAATCGGTTCAGCAGTTTAGGTGTGAAAGCGTAACAGACAGACAGTTACTTTCGCATTTATATTATTAGCTTTTGAATCCTTGTCACGCAAAAGGCATGATTGCGCAAAATCATTATAGCGTGTCTTGCAAAAGTGCTGTCTGTATGTATACATTTTAAAACTGTAAACAAATTAAATTAGTATTTTTTTAGATATATAATAACCTTTTTTTACTGCGTGTTGTCTTTCCTCTAAATTACGTTCTAAATTATTTTCTCTAAAAATTCAGACAAGGAACCTATTTATAGTTTTTTTTGTCAAGTGTCAGATTTGATCCAGTAGTGAAGTTTTTTCAGAATAATTAGGTACTACTTTCACCCACTGAAAGATGGTCAATGAATTCAAAGTCAGTCTGTATTGTAATAAATAAAAGTTAGGAAAAAATCTAGTATCTTGAGCTAAGATGTATCCCTTCTCTTCGGTGACTCCATATTTATTCGTTTGTTAGCGAGTCGTAATCGTAACGTAGTCGAGGGCTGTTAATAGTTTAATTAATTGTTTAATGTTAATTTGTTAAGCGAACGGTGCCCGATGGCTCTTGTTTAGGTTTTCTGACGCATCATTATATCTATCATTACCAGTGATCGGAGTAGGCAGATTGAATTTACGTACTTGCATCATGAATAGTCATAGAAATCATAACATGGATAAGCCTTTTTTCCGGGATTTCATTTTGGTACATACGGGATTGAATCAAATACTGTGAATGTAAAGATTTTTAAACTACTACATTTGGAATTTATAGAATGTGATAGTTAAACGTTTAAAATTGTTTGTTTCTTATTTATCAAGTAATAAAGTGAATCTTAGTTTTGTTCGTCCATTCGAAACTTACATATGACTAATTTAGTAGTTATTTCTTGCAAGTTTATTATCTACTGCTTGTTATTATTATCTATATATTATATTCTTAAATAAATAAATAAAAATAACTTTTTATACACCTTAATATTTTTTCGTATTCAGTGCAATAACTTTTTATGAATATGAAAACAGGTAAAAATGAAATAAAAAGCAGTTTCCTAAAAAATCTTAATTATTACGAAATCCCGGAATCCCGGAGGCATATCCATATTAATATATACGTGCCAGTTCATTGACCCCAGATCAATCTACCTACTCCGATCACTGATCATTACACTCTCAGAGGGTAAAAATATGTTAACAACATCCCCTTAAGGTTGATTATTCACTGTTAAGTTAAATTGTCAACGCATTTTAGCCCTCTTAGAAATAAGAAAGCGTCGTTACCATACATATCTTCACTGAAACCTGGCTGGCATAGATTTACTTTAAACTCAAGTTTTCATTAGTAAATTGTTATTAATCTTGTGTGAAACAAATAGGTATTTTTCATGAAAATAGAATTATATTATTGCTCATACTTTTATCTTATTTTCGTCCATATTGATTCATAGGCAGTTATTTTATTTAAAAAATGAACGGATGCAATATAATGTTAATTAGCATAGTAGTTAGCGAAATTTTCTAGATATTGATGTAAAGTGTTTATTACTATATATAATAAATTGAATAGCTACGCCTTCCTTTGTGCTAGATTTACTGATATTTTATATCGTATTTCTTATGATCTTGTGATTTTTTTTCGGAAGCATTTTTTGAAGCTGTTTGTTAAAGACATTAGGAAAGGATTCTTTTGCATTGTAATGACGGTTTATAACTTGTAATTTAACTTGATTTTAATTTTTTTATAGTATTCGTTCAACTGAATGCAGATAATCGCTGTAACGTTGACCCGTGAAGTCATATCCTGTCTTGACAAGGCACCGGAATCCTAATATCTTATGGTGGTTGTTCACTTGGCGTATTTTCGCAAATATTTGCCTTATTGCTAAAAAAAATATCTTCTAGATGATTTTAGGGTATATTTTCTATTATCCAGGTAACGCGAATATTTGAACAAATACGCCTAGTGAAGTGACACCTTTACGTATGCATTCCGAAATCGTACTGAATTTATGGGTCTTTTCTTCCCAGTTCTTGTTTTTTAAATATACTTATATCTTGCAATATTTTCGAGAACGTGGTTCCTGCTGTTGGTGGTCTAAAACATTGTTACAACAATGTCAATTTGTTAAGATGGTGTACTTGTGAGAACTACACGAAATAATCCCTCGCATGAAATAAATGGTGGGAGATTGAAACATTATTACATTACGTACTACAAATCTTGTCTTATAAAATTCATGTTTTTAGTTAGTATTGAAGTAATGATATATTTATCAACAGTTGAACAACCAGACCTTTAATTGTACTAAGAAAACGATTCGAGCTGAGTTTAAGGTTCAATCAGCTGAATAAAAGGACTGGTTGCATCAACGGATATTGGAAACACTTTTGAAAATATTTAACACATAGCCATTAGAAAATTGTTCTGCAACAAATAAATAGATTAAATTATCACTGTTACTGTAATGCAAGATATTTTTGTAAAATAACAATTTAAAAGAGCCACATTGACTGCGTAAGTATTATTGTGTATAAAAAAGGCCCTAGTCTTAGGTGATATTTTGCTAGTTTTAACATTTTTGCTCACACACAGCCAATATTGTAGTGAACATTTTTTTTAATTTGTATATTATGAGGTGTTGCCAGTTCGAAAAACAAGAACAGATAAAATAATTTATGAACTTGCAACACTCATTGGAATGATTGATTACTATGTGGCATGATGTGCTTCGTTATTTACATTGAATTTTTTTTTTTAAATTAAATACATCATGATTTTTACATGCATCGATTGATTTATGTATATTAAGCGAATTAATTGTTATAATAAGAATTTACGTTGAGATTGTATATATTATATGCTATGATTACATTTAATAAGTTGATAAACATTATTGCTTAGCCTAAACACTTGCAACTTGGTTAGTTGAACGTTCTGTTAGAAAGTTATTGAGATCGTTAGTTAATATGTTGCTTGTACACTTGGAATTAGTGCAGAGGTAAATTAGAACTAATTAATATGTGACGGTGTAGTCAAATGTTTGAACATGTCAAGCTGCTTGGAGAGTGGATTTTACAACATTTATAACTGAAGCAAGGACAGCACCTGATGTGAACTAGGTTCAGACACTCAAATGTTTTATTTATATAAGAAAGGAAGATGACTGACTGATGGCTGTATTTGTTATTTCAATGGGATTATCGGCGCCTCTTTACCTATGTGCTTATAGAAAGTGGCAACTTCACTGTAGCCAGAAAACTGTCTTCACTTGTAATTGGCAGTGCTGTCTGACTTTTTGAATCCAAGAGTACTCTCCAAATCATTTATTAGGTTGGTTCTGACGTCTGATTTTTTTGATAATCACACGACGATGATATGACGTCAAAACCTTGATTGTCTAAAAGTCAACTAAAAACACCATTTTTTTAATTATTCATTTACCTACTATAACAATGAGTACCTAATGAATGTTAATACCTTGTGTGGTGAATAGAAACCGGTAACACCATTTTGCTACCAAATGACGCGAAACAATGATACATTTACTATGGAGCATTTTTGATGATTTGGAGAGTAGAAAGTTAAGTATTTATCCCTGCACTGAAACCAAGTAATAAATAGGAAAATTGTTTGTAACTACTGTAAGAGTATGCATAGTTGTATAGTGTAAGTGGTTGCAGTTGTTTCTCGTCAAGTTAATGTTATATTTAGGAAAGCATATCTGTAATAAATGTGTGTATATTGAAGTTGATGTTTTATTTTGCACCTTGTTGTTTTGATAGCAATCCTTGACGTCACACAAAGAGCTAAGCTCAAGTAGACGTTTGGCTGATGTTTTATCGAGGCATGCGGAACAGGGTGTAGTCGCGCTAACCTCCATTAAAAAGGGAGGATCCTCCGACCAGACGGGTGTTTTGTCTGGTGGGCAACTGCCCGATGGTTGATATTTGGCTGTTGAATATGTTTAAATCGCACGGAAAACTCTGATACCGCCATGCAGGATTTAGACGTAATTCGTTGCTGGCGGTTAAGATGTCGCTCAACGTTAGTTTTTATGGCGGTAGAAATTCCGCTACAGTTAAATGCATTGAGGGCTAACACCACCACAACATGATAATGTCCAACTTCGGGTATTCGGATCGTGGTTAATTCAGATATATGTAGAAGTTGGGATGAGTTTAACTCTAGGTGGGACTAGTCTAGTGCTACTGGCTAAGGATTGAGTTGAGTAGCAAGACCAAATGAAGGCTGATTTTCCCCTCAATGGGTAAATCAGCCTGAATCCATACTAATACTATAAATGCGAAACTAACTCTTGTCTGTCTGTATCTCGGTTTGTTACCTTGTAGCGGCATCAATGCCGTCACATGAGAAACTAAGAAGCGAAATTTGTACGGCATCAAAAAGAACCGCAACGCCATCTATCCTGTCAGCGACGAACTACCAACGAAATCCTGCATCGCGCAAGTAAAGTTCAAATCGCACTCTAAAAAATCAACTAACGGGCCCACCAGACACAATAACCGTCTGGTCGGGTGATCCTCCCTTTTCAATGGAAGTTTGCGGGACTTTACTCTCTGTTGGGCATACCTCTATAACCTCTTCACATAACAGATTTGCATTAAACTGCAGATGGGTTGATCCTTTCCCAATAATAATATTTGATCCTAATATTTTTTTCATCCTGGTAATACACTTGGGAGCAAATAAATGGAGCCACTTCCTTTATTTTCGTATGGTGATGAAAATATTGTATTACCAGGATATTTTTCATTCCAGTTATACTAATTGGATGAAAAGTGACCTCTATAAAATTATATATTTTCCTTTTAGGGGTAAATCCATTAGCTAGCTAGTTATTTATATTTTGAAGCAAATATATAAGAAAACTACCATAAGGCTGGATAGGGTTGAATGATCAATATTATATTGGAAAGACAACGAGATTGGGTGGGTACTGAAGAACTAAACATTCCAAATAACATTATCTTTTATTTATTTACAAAAAATACACTTATTATATCATAGTTACGTAAAATACATTTTATAATTATTCAGCATACTTATAATAGAAGACTAATATATTTCCAGGATTATTTCCATGCATTCTTTTTAAAAGCTTTCTTGCTTTTAGTATTCTGAAAAAGAAAAACAACTGTTAAAAACACAATAATGTTAACAAATACTTGGGTGATTCCGGATCAGTGTTTGGGATATGTTTTCATTATTAAACTGTAGAGCTTAAATAAATGCCTTTCAATATGGATGGCAAAACACACTCCATATTCCCACTCATGTTAAAAAGAAATGCGCGCCCCCTCTAGGCTTTAGCTAAATAAATATAATTAGTAAAAACACCATGAGGCCAGATTGGCAACTTGGAGATGTGGTTGGAGCAGATTCATTGCCTCTTGAGAAGGCACTACAGTCTATACAATATCGTCCAATAAGGTGGTTGTGAACCCTCAGCAATGAGAAGAATATCGCAAAGAGGAAGAAGATTAGAAATTTAGATGCTTATCATTTCTGCGTGAATATAAAAACTTACTATGATTTCTGTTTAATTATCGCTCCAGTGATCGTCCCGTGTCGCTGAATCAAGCACTGCTTCTTGTCAGTCTCCAGGCAGACAGTAGGTGGCTTCAGATTAGGCTGTATCTTGCACGCCTGCTCCGATATTGCGACTACAATCCCCGCCGAGTCAACGTGCGCTGTTCCCTTAGCAGCTAAACATAGGCCTTGGTGGTCAGCTACCAAGCAACCACTCACGTTGGGCGTCGACATTATCTCCTCAACTACTCGGTCCAATTCCTTCTCCATGATAATTGTGCTTTACGAGTCGATACGCACAAAAACTATATGTTTTGTTTACGTTTTTCACAAAGATCGTCGTGTGATGATGAAAAGAATTGGAAGTTTGAACTGTCATGGCTGTCAACTGTCAGATTTCAGAACACCATTTGTAATTCCCATGATTAGGTAAGCATTTCAAGCACCAAACATTTTGGAACTGTTTTCTGTGAATTATAACAATTAATTATAATTTTGTTTCATCTAACTTAATACACATAAAATAAAAATTCCGAAGTTAAATTTAAAAAGTGGCGCTAAATAAACTCAAATATCTTACCTGTGTAATATAAAACAACTCTCTCAAACTCAAATTGCATGATAATCCAATGCGTCCACCTTACCACGCGTCTATGGAACGCACGTAATTTCAAAAACTTGCGTTCAGAATTCACGGAAGAACCTGTTGAAAACTGTTCGTTCCGTCTAACAAATACTATTGGGATGGGCTGCGTAAGCGAAACAAGTTTTGCAAATCCAGACTGGACAGGCAACTTATTTTTGTTTACAAATAAAGTTATATCACCAGACTAAGATGAGCTAGCTCATGGATAAGTCTGCGTGTTCGTCATATTTGTTTGTAAAGAGCACCTACCTAGATACCCAGTTACATCATGTCTACACTCACCACGGAAACGGAGCCGAAACTCCAGTAGCAAGGTCGTAGAGGCCGAGTCCCATTATAAGGCTGCGTTTCCACCAGAGATGTGCGTCGATGTGCGCACACGAGATGTGTGTCAATCGCTTGCGTTGAACGAGGCTAGGTAGATTCTATTGGTTCTTAACAAACACATCCCTCGCTACGCATCCTCGCACATCTCTGGTGGAAACGCAGCCTTAAACTTATAAACCACAACCTTAAGTTTAAATATGCAATTAACATTGGCATACATTTCGGCTAATACCCTCTAATAATAATGAACCTTATGACTGCGCCCAAAATTACAATAATACTTAACTAGTATTTCTATTAGCCAGCCTATTTCATAAGCTAAACGTTTACAAATTTAAGGCGGGAAGATATAAGAGTACCTACTTACTTATTATGTACTTATAACGTTTGAAAGCCATTCTCTATTTAATAACACAGCTATGTTATCACAATAGAATGTTATCCTCGTTAATCCATGTGTTTAGGTATAACGTTAAAGTAAAAAAATTAATAAGGCCGCTAAACGTATCAAGTTCAAGTTGACTTATTTTGGTCTTGAAAAACCAGTATCGTACCGTACCTTCTGTTTTTAGTTTTATTACTATCGTTGACGAGGCAGCTCGTGCCGTAGTGTTAACGCAGTTGCCATGTTACAACTAATTGTGTACAGTTTACTTATATTCTTAACTTTTCTAGCAATATTCGATATAATAAGACTTTGTTCATATGACACAGAGGCATCCAAAAGGAGGCTGAGAATGTGGTCTGGTATGTATCCCCCATTTTCTAAGAAGTAGGAAACTATGTATATTTATTTACACGTCAAAGTGTATTTTTCCTTGTAAATAAGTTTTCTCGAAGGACTTAGGTAAGTATGTATATGCAACGAAAGGGTTTTTTTCGTTCACTACTTAGCTACTATATTAATTGGAATAGATACGTATTCATTAACATTATGTCACGTTGTTATAATTTATTTAAACAAATATTTACCAAGTCTGTAATAACGTAAAGGTTATTGAAAGCGCTTTCGTTTGGCACCTTTTGAGAAAGACCAATGCAGAGGATCTTCAATCTATACCCAATGTAGGTACCTACTGGGACGTAGAACTCCCAATCAATCAATCAATCAATGGTCAGTCTTTTCCCAACTATACTGGCGTCGGCTTCCAGTCCAATGGAATGCAGCTGAATGAATAGGTACATAGCAGTATTTTACATAGCGCGACTCCTGACCTGGGCGGGGAAAATATTACCAATAAAAACAACGGGTTGCACTCCGGGAGTGCCGGCAGAAGTGAAAACTTGAGATTTTGAAATGGTGAGGGAATAATTTCGCACGAATTGCAAATGCATGCATTGAAGCCATAGATATAATAAATAATGTTTTTTATTATTTTATTTGATTGAGGCCTACATTTTCGACGCGCGGTAGAAAGAGGGGGGATATTACTTCCTCTCCTACGCCGCGCCGCGCCGGTGGTCTACTCTCCCTCCGTCTTACGAATTGTCGATTTAGTTTAACATTTTTTACCCATCCCAAAAAGTGCACAACGCCGCTAAAGAAGTTTTCACTTCAAAAATAAGGAATAAAAAAAGATGTAAGCTTAGAAAAAAAACGTGTCCAGTCACTTTTAACGAAACAGCATTAACCAGTTTGGATTCGTTTGTCTCTGATAAAAATGTTGTTTAATCTTGACTAACTCTGTCCTTACTTATTTTACTTGTCTTGTCTATAGAGTTATTTTACTTACATCGTCCACACTTCCATCTTACATCCAACATCTTCCCTTTTATCAATTCTGCCTATACTGAGGCAGCGTACAGTTAAGAGCTCTTCTCCCTTGATTGACAAATCGGGGTCACCTAACATCATAACATTGCGCCAATCACTCAGCTAAAGAGTTCGTATTCAATCAAATTTCGAATCAAAAGTCACTTTTGATTCGATTTCTCATAGGCTATTGATTGATACTGTTTCAAATTTATAGAACGCATGCATTTTAATTATTTGTTCGCTTAACGAATAATTCCTGAGGTGTCCCGCAGGGTCGCATTCTATGTCTCTTTTTATTTAACACATAACTAAGTAAGTCTAGTTTTTTAACAAAGTTTAAGTCGTGGAAAAAATGTTAGTTATGTGAATAGAGAAATAAAAGTTTATCTTTACGATCGCGCACAACGATTGAGTAGGTAACTATTGGGACATTGTTATTGTAATTTAATTGTTCTCATGCGATTACATGCTTCTCGTTAAGATGTGTTTGTAGTTTCTTGACACCATTCCTTAGAAATACGTAGATTTTTTGTAATTTCTTATGTATCTAGGTCTACTTGTTAAAGGTGCTTGCGTAGTGTTTCTGAGTAGGTAATAAAATTATATGAAAAATATGTAGATACCTATTGCCTGGAAGCTGGGGAAAACGCCAAGTCATTATCAAATTAGGTTAATTATTGGCACTTGAATATATTGTAGATGTTCGGCACGACCGACAACACTGGTCAACACTAAAAAAATATCTGATTTAAATATCTGATTTTCATATCACATTTAAAAGCGGAGAAAACCTATTTTTATTTGGTTTTTTATATCTACAAGTTCCAGTCTAACATCGCGAGCAGTAAAACGTAAAAAAAAATATATTATTTGCGGATCATCAAAATATCACGCGCGTGTATCCAAAAATCCCAATTTCAAATGAATTGTTTTTTTTACTCTTAATACAACCGCGTGCTTTTTGAACATAAAAGTTACGAATTTTAGTCCAAATCAAAGTCTTCCCGATTTGACCGCAATTTTTTCAAAACCACTTCATGTTTGACTTCAAAATCACTTCGTGATTCATATCTCCTGAGTCCCAGTGTAGGTATATAAAGTGCCAGTCAGTCCGAAAAAACTGCTTTTCATCATTTACAGGTTTATTTTATTTAGTTTATGTTTATTTTACAGGTTTTGTAGAACAAACCTGATTTTTCTAGGCGTTTTATCTGAAAACTGAGATATGTTGGAAAACTTTTAATTTTGTAAACCTACGTTTTGTGTTCACAGAACGAAATAATAGGTAAAAATATAGTAGAACTCAGATAATTTCAAAAGTTAAAATTTTTTTCCTTGTGTAATTAAAATGCAAATGACTATCTACAATACAAGGCAACTTAAAATACCGGCCTAATAGATACATAATATTTAATTTATAATGCTAGAAATTTGACAAACTCTTCAAGGCTCTCTGCCTTGAAGAGTTTGTCGAATTTCGTTACACCGCACCGGTGGTGGCGGTGCTATGGTTATCATTGCGAAAGCATTTTGGTGCCTGATATTTATCGTGATGCAATTCGATGTGTACAAGATCTCAAAGTTCGGAGACCAAACGAAATTCGTAACGAAATTCTTCAATATTGCAAAAGTAGGTAGGCATAGTGTAGTCATGGTGTTCTAAAAATATGCGTGGACTTCAAGCTCGCATCGAGCTTACATGACATGCCTGATAAACGCCTTGCCAAGACTCAGTTACTAAAACCAACTTAGATGTAATGTCATTGAGCAAAAATGGGGGAAAGATTGGAAAGGGCATACAAACCATCATCCGCATCGCTCTCAATGTTCAAAGGATTATCAGCATTGCCACGCTGAATTCTGTAGCCGAAAAATAGTTGCGGAATTTGTTCGAAAGAGTCACTGCGGCCCTGTAACGCAAAGGGCTTTAGAAAGGGCTCTGGGTGGAGCGGAAGGGCGTGTTAGACTCTTACTGACTAAAACCCATCCGTGTTCCTTCTAAAGCCCTTTGCGTTCATGATTTCCCATGCTAAAAAAAAGCCGAAAAATAGGCCTCCCCTTTGGTCACGTGAAGGCCCGAATAATCACGAGAGCTGTCAAATCTTATGGTCCTAGTAAAAAAAGGGTAAAAAACCGAAACGGCTAGAATATAGGTAATTATTATAACTAAGTAGCTTTGTTGGAGTGTTTACCTATGTAAGACAAGCAATTATATAAATACTTGGCGCCAAAATATTTTTGTTATTTCAAGGAAGTATGGACCTACCTTTACATATATGAGCTCATGAGTCATAAATACAATAGATACGTAACAAGCTTGTCAACTTATTCTGTAATTCTTGTTTTTTGTTTAAAGATGACCGACATGATTGGCATTTCAATACATTACTTTAACAACGAATAATGAGAGAACCGTAAAATCTTTTGAATTGATACCTTTCCATCAATTCAAAAGATTTTACGGTTCTGTGTACGGATGACGTAAAAGTTAATGTGCTGACGAAACAAAAGCTTGGGTACCTAAATTATTCCTGTGAAGCAGTTCCTTATCCGTATTCCTTGAGTAAAACTAATCGTATCAATAATTTTGTTTCAGCTCCATACGATGTGGTGAAGAACAGCCTCAAAGGTATGAAGACCCTGAAGGAGGAAGTTCCTCCAGCATGTCCTGACTCCAAGCCATACAGCATTTCGGAGACAGTCTAATTAACTGGAAGAAGGGACGTTGAAATTCTGTCATGGATATTGATAGTTATGAATAAGTGTAGGTTTAAGACCGTTTGCTATTGTATGTATAATATCGGGCTGGTGTCCGCTACTCGACGTCCAAACGGGTTATGCGCACTTTGTCCCATTCGCATTTCGTTCATAATCCTATTTCTTCCCTTACAAACTACTTGCATGGGATTAACTGCGAATGGGACCAACCGCGAATGGGATTAACCGTGAATGGGACCAAGTGCGAATGGGACAAAGTGCTAATGTGACCTACTGCAAACGCGGGACAAAGTGCGAATGGGACAAAGTGCGCATAACTCATCCCAACTCGTATCTTGTGTTTGTATAGAGATAAATACTTAGGTTGCTTGTACTCAAAATTCTCATAATTAAAAACCTGTCATAATTAAAAACATTAGCTACTTAAATCAATGTTAGTAACGTTTGCTTTAAGTAGCTACTTAATGTTTTCATGTTTTATTGGAATACGATAAAATATAGATATTTGTTTCTTACTAAATGGTACCTTCGTTCAGAATCTTTAAAAGGTACCTACGTAAAGGTACTAGGTACTTTCAAATTTGTATTACCAATACCGGCCTAGGTATAAAAATGCTGTGCACTATTTTCTTACTTTTACGTTGTTTACAACCATTATAATTTATTTATAAGATAAAGTAATAAATATAGTTTACCATGATTGTGTCAGTTTTATTTTAAGAGTTTTTATCATCCATCACACAAACTAGGGATATGTAACAGTCACTCGGTTTCAACACTTTCAGATCTTTGATACAAGTTCATAGATTTTCAAGCAGTAAGTTTTATTTAAAAAAAAAAGAAAAACGTTGCCCCGCACTACGACTTTCTTCTGTTTCGTGGATGTGTTTACAAACATACAAACTCACATGCACAAACAGTCAGACCCGGAACAACTAACTGTAGGCCATTCAAATATTTATTCCGTGCGGGAATCGAACCCGCGAGGCCGCGACACGCAGCGCAGCAGCTAATCGTTTAATCTATCTACGATGCCTGGCCGAAAATCTCATTTTTGATCGCACTCACCGACTTTACCTATATTCTCAAGTTAGGGGCCAGGCCCCCCTTGGAAAACAGCATTGGCGTATCTAGATACGCCAATGCTTGCGGGAGTTATTAAAAGATACTTTATGAGTAGGATTGCCATATGTCCCCTATATACGGGACTGTCACCGTATTTAAGTATCGCGTCCCGTATTGTTATTTGTTCCGTCTTTGTCCCGTTTATCAATATACCCCTACTGAAGGTTCGGTGGAAGTTATATAATTGAATGATTTCTTAACTTTAAACACGGTATTATTCACCTAGATTCACGGTTGACCGTAAAATATTGGGCAGTATATAAACGCAAATAACTTTTGTATACAAAAATAATCCGAATTCCAATGAAAATTACTGATTGCACAGCAATATACCCAACTGAAAATACAAGCAAAAAGCAACAATTGATATTCGTGGCGCACCGCTATTTATCATAAGGTAAAGTTTTTTTATTAATGCGTAGCTAATAATGACTACCGCACATTAAACCTATTACCACTTTAAAATTATATACCTAAGGTTCGGTTAGAAGGGGGATGGCGGAGTCTGAAAGACCCCGCCATCCTCTTCTAACCTTACCTGTCCGTACTAGTGTTGTTAAGCAATTAGTTTATTTGTAGTAAAATCATTTATTTGATGTAAAAATATAAGTATATAAATGATGGAAATAAATTGATAGGTGATTCGATGTGCAATTAATAATATCCCAAAATATATTATTTATTAAAGTATGGCTGAGCGCTGCGCTTTTTCCGCTATCTATGTATCTCAAAAACAGTTGTTCGCATGAAAAAATGTTGGGAGCAAAAATTGTTGCAAGTTTTATGTTCTACAATTTTGCTCATAAGTGGTTAATATCATTGGAGCTATAGAAACCGAGATCATCGCGAAACCACTTTTTGTGACCATTAACCTTCAATAACTTAACACGACGCAGACACGAGATTTTATGAGACTTGTTTGACACAAAATCAAAATCAAAAGTCATTTATTCAAATAAGGCAGAGTGCCAGCACTTTTTGAACGTCAAAGTTCTACATAAAGACAGTCCCCTAAAACGCCCGCCCGTCACCACTTCCTAGTGTTTTAGCTGGGAAGAAGAAGTGGCGCAACAAACTCCCCAGCAACTCATCTGAACACAACATTTAGAACACCAAAATGAAGGTGTTTACGAGTTTCCAGCTTATTATCTCTCATTCCGAGATGAAACTCTAATTTGACTGGACTATATTTGATTTGATCTGGAACTTCTAGGGAAAATTAAAAAGGTGTGTGTTCCTAATGGCTGATTTCCATTTTATTTCTTTGATTTCTTTCTGATAAAAAATAATTACCAACGGTTACATTTTTAGCAACATTAGACAATTATCTCTGAATATTCGTAGAGCTCATAATATAATTAATTTATAAAAAACACATAAAAAAATCAATTATAAAAAAATAATATGATATTCGCAAAATATAGGTACTTTTTATTTTAAAAAGTTGAGCACGTTGTTGACAAAAAAAACAACGGAATTGAGAACCTCTTCCATTTGTTTGTCTGTCATTTTTAAGTCTTTACGTCTTCACAGCTGAACAGATTTACTTAGATGAAATTTGGCACACGAACTGACCATGTCCTAGACTGGAATAGGACTTAGGATCGGTAATTTTCATTTCCCGGAAATAGTTCCCTTGTTTTTCGATTTCACGCGGGCGAAGATACTAGCAGAAGCTAGTCATCATATACAATTAGAATATAATTTTATATTATGATATCTATAAAAAAATTGTTGAACTCATTATCAGTTTTTGCGCAGTTTCTTAGGCTCTTAAAAAATAGTTCCCATAATTTAGTTAGCATATTGAATAATAGTCATTGACTTGACACACGTTTCAAGCACGTTTTTAAAAGTGCGGGGTCTAAGACCAAGTTGTCTGTGTGTCGTCAGTCTGTGTTGCTATGTATATATTTGTGGCTGCATAAGTGAGTAGTAGCTTTCCTTTATTGATATTGTCGGACCCGATATAACTGTATTATTTCTAAGAGGATAACACCGATCGCCCTTAGTCAAGTTGACTTGTATTAGTTGTAGGTACTTAGTTTCTCTGTTTATGGTACAACCGTGTTCGTGCAAAGCATCGACCGCCTGCTAAACTATTCATAACTCTGTTTTGATAATGTTGCTTGCATCAAACTTGCAGGCGTCTTGATTTTTAAGCACTGAAATCTAGATATCGATAACAGAATATGATAATGTGGCTACAAAGTACAAACTGGATAAGATATAGCTTAAATCGAATATTAGGGTATACAAAGACCAGATTAGCAAGCCCTGTATATCTTCCGGTGAGCAGCCATAGTTGATAAGCAGTGACATAAGCGAGGTTTATAGGTCAATCGTTGTGTAACTTGAACATGGGCAACAGTTGAACAGTCGCTCGTCAGTGTGGCCTGCTCCGTCATGTTGGCGCGTCGTGCGCTTTCCCACCAAAAATAAGCATTCCATTTTTGAAAAAAACGCGCGGAAATTTCGACGTCCACCATAATTTAACTGAATAAGTGCATTTATAACAGAAACAATGTTTTTATTACTAGTATTAGCGTTAGTTGGGTCTATTGCCCTGTGTTTTATGCTAATAGATTCCCTATGGAGTGTGTTGGAGCTCATATCTTCGTACTTGATGCCTTACTTCCTGCCTTCGGAGGTGCAGACTCTGTTGAAGAGGTTCGGACCATGGGCTGGTGAGTAGATTCATGTATTTTAAATTTCCGAGCATTTTGTTCTGATGTTGTTTACATCGAGTTAGGTCGGCGCCTGCGCCCTACGTCCTTCGGATCTTAAAAGCAGGTTTTGTGTCGATATTGAAATAGGAAATAAATACTTACTTCATTTCATAACCTTGATCGATTATTCTATTTAAATTTAGTTCAATAAGTGTACGTGTACGGGGCCTATTGGTAAGTTGCATAAATGATAACAGAGCTTATCAAAAAATCGAAGAATGTTTCGCTACCCGTACCTAATTAAGTATTTTACCAAGTTGTTCAGTATTCAATAGTAATTTGGTAGGTACGTATATCTGGGTACTAGTATGTTTAATTTACATTCTAATTTTAATTGCTCTCTGATGAGTGATGTGATGACATTTTCGAAGCAGTCCTAACTAGGTAAGTAAGGGCATAGATTCTAGAATCAAGTTGTTTTGATTGGATGCATTAAGTATTATAAACTTCCCGGTACCTTACCTTACTGCTCAAAAGTGTTTTATTTACTTAATACATTTTTATTTTCCTAATTAATTTTCTGCATTTTGCTGTGAGTTTTTTTTCAACCTACCCCAGAGTTTATTAATAACATCATTCCTATAGAATTCCAACCAATAAAATACGTAGGTACCTACCTACCTAAGTACCTTTCTGATGTGTTGGAATATTGCATTTTCACACACGTCACGCTTAGGGCGCGTTCCCACTATGTCGTGACGATTTTATCATTTTGGACGACTGCTTTAAACGACACGATAATCTGTCGTCATGACAGTGGGAACGCGGCCTTACCTACCGCTGAAAACTAAGAAAATCGAAGAATAAGGACAAGTTACCAACGTATATTTTTAATAGTTTAATTAAACTAATTGGTTAAAGAAACTTGTGCTCAAACTCGAATAAATAAAAAACTGAAAAAAAAACGGGAAATGTTTTTTATGCAGATCCATACACGTCGAGCACGTGTATGTAAATCAGTTTTTTAAAGATCAAATTACTGCCCATCTGAATGCTTCTACCCAAAAAATATGCCAAAATCACTGCTGATAAATAAATATCACTATACCCAACTATACTATAGGTACTAATATAATAAAGCTGTAGAGTTTGTTTGTTTGTACGCGCTAATCTCTGGAACTACCAGTCGGATTTGAAAAAATATTTTTGTATATGATAGCGACATTCATGAGGAAGGCTGTTATGAAGGTTTTACGGGAACGGGAAAAACGGGATATGCGCGTACGAAGTCGCGGGCAAAAGCTTACAAAGAAAAACCGGCCAAGTCGGGCCACGCGCAGTGTAGGGTTCCGTACGACTTACAATGGGGCTTTTTGTTGAGTTCACGGTTTAACGGTTAAAACGTGTAAAAACGGGCCCACATAGGACGATGGTAACTGAAGAGGAATTTGTACGAAATGTTCCTTCTCCAAGTACGTTTTATAAAGCCTAATTAGCTGTGATAGTTTTCCTTTTAAATTCGTTTTATTTGCTTCTACCATGAATTTTTTCACGTCTCCTCAAACAACCGTTTAGTGTGTGTTCTGAGTCAGAGTCAAGTGCGTCAGAC
>NDFZ01004225.1:0-12628 GCA_002192655.3 Mamestra configurata
CTCACATATTTACAATATAATTAACAACAATGGATCAGTGTGTGAGTAAAATTACATATTTAATGATATATTACATGTAAAGATGTTTTGTCCGATATTTAGTAGCCACGTATTTAAAGTGTTTTAAAACTTTTATAATTGTTATGCAATTCAGCCGAAAGACGTCCATTGCTGGACACAGGCCTTCCCAAGTGAGCCTCATCGACCGGTCTTATGGGACTTTAAGACCCCATCGGCTATCTCCTCTGCGAGCAATGTGCCCTGCCCACTGCCATACGATACAGATTATAGTGGGCCCATACGATACAGACTTCGAAGTCTGAATGAAAAAAAATCTATCACACCGACATTTGCCAGCATTGCCTTGTTGCACGAATAAAATTCTAAAGTCGTTTATAGAAGTCTGTATTGTGTGGACGATCCATTAAGTTCGGCAATTCTTCGGGCAATGTCGGTAAACTTGGTTCTCTTGCGGATGTCTTCATTCATGAGTCGAACGCGCAAGGAAACTCCGATCATAGCCCTCTCTTCTATTGCCCTTTGGATGACTTTAAGAATTCGGATGAGACTCATTGTGAGCCCATCGTGAGTCCAGTACCAATATTTCACCAATTTGCCGAAAACCGAATTGACCTACTGAACAATTCTTTGAAAATAATAAATTTATTGCTACCTAACAGTACCTGCGTCATAACAAACCACTAAAACCTCACTCCTTTCCTCAATAAATCCAAGAAAAGGAAATAAAGTTTTACTCTCAGAATAATATTATAAGTAAAACGTATATTAATATAACTACGTAAATTGATAACCGACAGTTTTATTAAGACAATTGATAGAATATTATGTGCATTTTAAGATCTAGTGACTGACACTGACAAGTTATCCTAAACGTAAAATTCACACAAAAAGAAAATCTATTTTTTTTTTTATTATTTTGAAACCAATACTGTATGGAGGTAAAAATGTTTTGTTAATATGCTTGTAAACGAAAGTACCGATACGATTACGAAAATTCGTTTACTAATCGATAGTTTATTAAAATATAGGGTCCCTGTGGGCACAAGAGCAAAGCCACGAAAAAAATATAGTATTCATAAAAAGTAGAAATAGATTGAAAGGAGCCAAACAAAGGGAAAAAACACAATAATAACAAATATATCAGAAACTGACACGACCAAGCAGCGTAATTTTTTCCGCATTGTTAATCAATCATTCAATAACCATATGACGTCACTAGACAACAAAAAGTCAAGTCGCAATCTATAATAGCAACAAATGCAAAACAAAAACTGTAGATACTCACCTATAGCCATCTTCTTGGTGCCTGAGCGAGAATCTTGCATGGTCTTGCATGTCTCTTTGATGCCATGTGGCCCAATCTTCGTGCTGCTGGTTGAGCTGTATACCTGGGAAACAAATTGTTTGTGAAGCAAGCGATAATGGTCATATTTCTGTTCAGTTTTTGTATAAATATGTGGCAAAGTTGCTTGGGCATGGTCATTTGTTCTAAGCTGCATTCTAAACAAATATGAATAGCTATGGTAGACAACAAATAAATGTGCAATAACGGTCATTGACCCACATACATTTATTGACTTTAATAATATCAAAAACAAAAATAAAGATATAAAGGTGTCCTGAATCAACTTCTATTGTGATCCTTTACGGTCTCTAGTAATGAAAAACGGTTCATAATTTNAAAATAAAGATATAAAGCTGTCCTGAATCAACTTCTATTGTGATCCTTTACGGTCTCTAGTAATGAAAAACGGTTCATAATTTATTGTTTGGGTATCTACGAAGGGATATTAGAGAAAGGTCAATGTACTTTATTGCAAGTTTATGTGGCGCCTACCATTTTTGCAGAAAATGAATCAGTTGAACCTTAACATATTTTTGTTTGATTTTAATTGACAAAATTAAGTAAAGATGAAAGATGTGTATGCAGTTATGAACAGCTTGAGAACAAAATTATTCTTGGAAAGGAGGTTTTTCCTTCAGCTCATGATTCACTTTTCAAATAAAACTATTACAAAATCATTTTAGTTTAGCACAGCATAAGGCATAGCTGTAATAATAATTGGCCGCTTGCAAATAAGGGACTTGTTTTCACTGCAACAGCGCCACGGCACCCACAAGGCAAGGACACGGATTGTCAAATGTCTAACAATTTTTGGTTTTAAGGCATGACAATTGCATGTATTGCATGAAAGCATTGTTGATTAAACAAAGTGTGCAACCATAGGACTTACAACAGCTCGAAATGAAATTACAATATTTGTTTTACTAATATTGCTAAATATCAGAATAAGAAAATTCATTGAAACTTTTACATGAACAATTAAAATTGTTGTTCAAACCAGATAGGCATAAGATACATTAATTTTTACTTTTGGATGTTAATGAATTTTTAAATGATAAATCGCACTGAAGACCTACTGACTGAATATATTCTATTTATTTTGAATCGCATAACTATTGACCTATTTGTTTTGTAATTTTATTACCTATCTTTGATCTAATTTGTACACCAGCCATGGTCAAACATGTTGAGTCAATAGAATACCTAAATTAAAACTCCTATAATAATACCATGTATATTATTTACAAATGTTTTTGAATCTGAATCTTGTCTTATTGCAGTGCAAACTATTTTTTCTCCCCGGTCTTGCATATATACTAACTTGTGGCTTGCCGCCTGGTCCACTGGACATGACAACTGTGCTGCTACTGTATGAGCTGCCAGGAACGTGATGATGATGCATGTTGAGGTGTTGTGATGTGATGCTGCTCCCATCCATTTCTGTTGGACAACAAAGTGTAAAGATAAGAACAACACATTAATGTATCAGTTGCACTCTGTCCTGGCTTCACCCAGGTGCTAATTTCTCATTTATCACTCTTTTTATTAGCGAAAACCAGAAGTAAGCAGAGAAACAGGCAGACAGCAACTTTATTTCATTCTATCTAGAGTGGTGGTTGCCAACCTGAGGGCTGTGATAATATGGTCTGCAAAAAGTTTAAAATATCAATCTTTTCACCGCAAACTGATCAGAAATGTTCTGTTTTCTAAGACAATGCTCTTTAATTTTGATTACAAAGAATAGTTATGCTATAAGTTTTGAATGTCTATATGATATTAGTTTATTTTTAGATTAACAAGGTTTAATTTTCTAAGAAGAAACTAAAAAGATTTCTGGTCCCTGCTAGCAAAATATAAGTCAGTGGTCCCAGGTGAAATAAAGTTTGGGAACCACTGATCTAGAGACTTCAGATGGGATGTAAACTATACCTAAGTACCCAACTAAGTGTTAATAGGTATTGCCAGCAGTTTCACTTGGATGTCTACAAAATTATTCTATAGGAATATCAGCCAGGTTCAATAGTATCTTATTAATCTGTTTGGTCTCTGTTTCAAATGTTATTCAAATCAATTCAGCTATTGATGCGTGTTTGTAAAGTGATGATGAAAGAAAGTGTTTGGATGTTTGTAAACATAGACTTTATAATAGTAAGGAGGATTTTGTAAACCAAGATTCTGGCTCTCGCTGTGTAACTGAAAATCCATTGTTTATATTTAGTTTCATAATCAGCAACTCAATGTGGTTAGACTGCATACCAAAATTGATAACTAACAAATAATTATATTCATTATACACAAAAACCTATGATAATAAGAGAGAGAGAGAGAGGTCAGATAATAATAAGAATTGTATAAATCTTCATCAGATTGGTTTCGGAGTTTGCTTACAATGCTTACACTTCTTATGTCACCGGAAATTTGCAAACGCCGTAAGATTGTAAAATATTGCTTGAAAGAATGAAAGAAAAATGTTTATTTGGGACTCGCACAAGACTAACAAACCAGTAAAATAAAATTAAAAACTAAACAGTATAATAAAATAATTATCTGTGCGAGGCCAAAATGGTCCCTATCTCAGCTTATGCTGCGATATCTAAAAAATAAATAACGCAGCGCTGGTATAAGCGAAAACCAGAGCGCTGGCTGGCTTGAAATTGTAAACTATTTTTTCTTAAAAATACACGGATATATTGGAAAATATTGAATTTGGGTGGGATTTATTCTATACAAAACGATTTTTTCATAATATATCGAGAAAATGTCTTACAATCTTACTGAGTCTGCAATTTTTCGGCATATACAAAGGGCAGTTTTCTGTAAAACACATAATAAGTTTACAGCAAGTGTACTCACCACCGAAGAGTCTGGTTAGTGGAGGCATCTGGGGCATGAAGGGCATCATCGCATTGCCGTGGCGCGGGCCCATGATAGCCATAGGCCCGTCGCCCCCAAGCATGCCGAACGGGTCCGAGAACAACGAGTTCATCATGTTGTTCATCTGCCGCATGTGCCTCATGTGAGACCTGCAAATATAGCAATAGGTTAAGACAAGACAATCAAAAAATTCAAACAAGTCAATGTTTTGGTCGAATAAAAGCAAAAAAGAGTATTGTTCGTAAGAGTTTACTCACTACGTTTCTATTAAAATATAAATAACTGCTTCTGAATAATGATATGATGGATTATCACAAAACTTACCCGAAAAACGGATCGTCCTCCACGTCGCCCATCAGAGATCCGAACAGAGACATAGTTCTGCTAATCTGCACTCGCGAAATCAACAATGAGACGTCTGGAATCACTGACTAAATAAAATTAGTCGAAACACTGCCACCACAAATATTACACTGGTTTATATCGCAGCAGAAATAATCACATCGAAACCTCTAGTAAATTACGGACTCAACACACGACCAGCAACAGACTAACAAATTATTTTTGTGAAAACAGGCATTTTCTGACAGCATAGAGTATAGAGTGTTAATGTCAATTTGTATAGTTATCGATTTTGTTGTGGCGGCGCTGCTTGCAACCAAAATGCCGAAGCAGTTTGGTACTAGTTCACTTTTCCACCACCAAGGATATGATGGCCGATGGGGAGGAACTGCCACTTTGCATTTGCAAGGTATGAAAGTGAGAAAATAAAAATTCAAAATATCTTACATTGTACAGTTTTATTTTCCTTTACAAACAATTCACAAATCGCTTTACTTTACCACCAAACATTTGCAAAACAATAAACAGCATCACACACGAATCACGTTGAAATAATGGTTATTGGAGAAAGGTTTTTTCACCATTATTAAACTTTATAGCGGAAACGATATGTTGGGGAGTAGGGTGCAGCAGTTGGTCCATGAAAAGACCAGGCTGCTGTTGAATACGTAGTATACTTCATGTCTTGTAATCCATTTCGGACTTTGGGTGCCTGAAAATAATAATTAGAACGTTTATTGTAAACTCAAATCATTGTTTATATAAGCCCATTTCCCGCAAATGAAAATGCAAATCAAGTGAAGCGATTGGCAGTTGAAAACGATTTCATACCATCACGGCAGCTAACGTGCCTTTGATAAATGACAAACAGAAAAGCCACAGTAATTTAACATGTTACCTTTCCAGAAACAGCAGGGGGTGCATCACCAAGGGGCTTGGCGGCGGGAACATCTCCTTGACCTGGCTTGTACCCAGCTGCATACGCGGCAATATTCATCGCATTATTAGCTGCAGTATCGCCGCCAATTTTCTCAATCGGAGTTTGTGGAACCGCGTTGCTTTGAGTAACATTGAGATGACCTTCCGAATATGATGCTCCATTGTTATCGGGTGGTCTAATGTTCTGCTGCGTGTACGACTGGGATCCTTTGTATTGATTATAGATTTGTTGCAACTGGCCTCTACTAGGGGTTCCACCAAGAGATGTATTACCCATTAAAGAAGTCTTGCTAACGGTTGCCTTAACATTCTTATATTTTCCTGGATCACTTCTTGGAGTATCCTGAGGCGAAAGAGTCTGCGGTAGTACTGGTTCCGGAATACGATAGATATCTGCCGGCATCATTTGTATTGGTTGACCTAAAGGGTTATAATTTTGTTGTTTGATTCTATTGAATTGACCCGGTGGCATAATCCTTGTAGAGTCCACGTCCACAGGGAATATAGGCTCCTTAATCATTTGTTGTGCTGTGGGGGGCGCTGATTGAGTTGGCGATGAACCTTCTTGCCTGGCATAAGGATTCTCTGAACCTTCGTATACTGTTGGAAGAGTACCGACAACCGCTCCAGTATTAGGATCAATAACACGTTGTTGTTGTTGGTATTGTCCCTGATACTGTTGCTTCTGAGTAGGTATTTGTTGTTGAGGCACTTGTTGCTGATTCATCGTTGGAGCACCCGTTAGAGCAGTGTATGCTTGCTGTGGTGGTAATTGGTTGTTTTGAGTTGGCGCCGCCGCAGCATTGGCTGGTATTTGCTGCTGTGCTAATGTGGGAGCCATACTCTGTTGACCAGGAGCCTGATTCGTTGGCACCTGAGCTATATTCGAAATAGCTGCATTTGTAGCATTTATAACAGGCTGTAATAGCGGCGCGTTAGCATCGAGTCCTTTACCGTTGCCCATCATCATTTTCTGCATCGTATCCATAGCGGCCTTTTGTTGGTTGGCTGGATTCATCTGAATTGCTATAGCCATTGGATCAAATCCTAAGTCTCCACCTTGCATGACACCAGGGAACATTTCATTAAATTTTGCCATACCGGCATTATGCTGCCCATAACCAGGATTCTGAGCTTTCATCTGCGGTTGGCCTGGACTCATAGCTTGCATTTGCTGAGTACCTGGATTCATTTGGCCCATATTACCATTCACTGTGTTTCCCTGCATATTTGTATTCGCTCCGGCGGACGTGTTCGGGTGAGACATGTACTGAGAGTTTGGGTGCTGCAACAATGCACCTGGATTACCTTGTCTCATGTTATTCATTCCTAAGTTATTGGGCTGTCCTGAATTGTTAACAGGCATACCACCATTATACTGCCCCATGGCAAGTGATTGCGGAGCATTATTGCCTCCTTGTGGGCCACCTTGATTTGGATTATTAGCTCTTTGAGCGGCAGCGTCGCCCATCATCATATTAACTATATTAGGCCCCATTCCTGGCATAGATGTTGGGGGCGCGTTTTGCTGTTGGATATTTGGATTACCCATTTGCATATTGTTACCTATGTTTGAATTCGCAAAGCGGACATTCGGTCCATGGCGTTGATGTGACATAGCATTTTGATTTCCTATTGCTCCTCCAGGCATTTGATTCTGAGCCATATTTCCCATTGCTCCTCCAGGCATTTGATTCTGAACCATATTTCCCATTGCTCCTCCAGGCATTTTATTCCGAGCCATATTTCCCATTGCTCCTCCAGACATTTGATTCTGAGCCATATTTCCCATTTGACCTCCCATGGCACCTGGAGTAGTAGGATTACCAGGTGACAAGCCCATCTGAGCCCCCATTGGGTTGTTCATCATAGTATTAGCCGGTGATATAGATTTAAGATCATCATACACTTCTTTAACAACTGGTTGCATCAGATTATTATTCAGATAGTTGTAGGTATCAGCGTAGAGTTTCGGTGGATTACAGTAACCCATGCAATTCCGGTTCTCAGCGAATGGTTCCCCCGCACCTGGTGCGTTAAACCCGCGATGCCCTTGACCATAGCCATGTCCATGACAACAGCCTCGCATGCATGCATCGTGCGCCGGGCTAATCATAGGTGCATTTTGGAAGCCACCATTTTGGTGTGGTTGATTAGGATTAGAGAACAGTTTTCCCATACAGCCGCTAGAAATTAATATATTTGTTAGTTTGATTCCAAATGTGTCCATATCGAAGTAGGAAGGATAACTATTTACTTACCAATCAGCGCTCTGCAATTGATTCACAACATTTCCTAACTCGTTTAAAATTTTCTGCTTATCTAAAGCCATAATAATAAACAATCTTCCGTTTGTTATTTGTAAACTTAAAAAATTTAAACAATAAATAAATTGGACAACTTAAATTTTGGACGTCACGAATTCCAATAATGACAAAAGTGTTTTGTTTTTACAAAGACGAAAAGTATCGATCGATTTTTAAATTACTTTAAAAGCCCATCCCATAAAACTAAAAGAAGTTCTGTTGGGTTTTGCAGAAGGTTAATTCTCCGGTTTTAAGACGGTAATACACCCTTGAAATGGTCAGATACGGCTTGATACGACGTATGCACTGCAATGGGGATAACTATATACTTCTCACTCACAATCGCAATACACTCACAGTAACTTCACAGGGGCTTCGACTCGACGAGCCTATCATTGCCGATAATCCTCTTGGCTCGTTTCTAAATTGACTCAAGAGCATCAAGCTGCTATCTGGCATTCCGTCCCAAAGATGAGAGCAGTACTCCATACACGATCGAACTTGAGCTTGATAAAGTTTGAGCAGCTGTGTTCGGCATGAAGGACACCGTCTCACCTTTACTAAGACCCTTAACTTTTTGCAGCCACTTAAGCCTTTGCCTCTATGAAAGAACCATAATTGAGGTTCGATGTTAACGTAACACCAAAAGGCTTAAGTTGGTCGGTTATAGGCAAGGTTACGCCGCTGAAAGATGGAGCTGGGTGGAATTGGCTCCTTTTAGCGGAAAAAAGACTCGCCTCGGAAAAAAGAGTCTTAGCAGCATTGTTTTTATGTGTTTGTACTAATATTCAATTGAAAGCAAAGGAGGGTCCAAGTGCTAGTCCCGGCGATATCTTGGCCTTTTGTCAACCGATTGTTTGTTTTTCTCGAGGTAATCCCGTTTTTGTTTGATCAATCGATACTGTATGTTATAGTTGGACCGCATCACGTCACAGTTGTACCTGGCTAGGCATAACCGACGTAATTATTTCCGGCCTAAGTGGATGATTTGGAAGTGGTTAGTAACATAGTTTGATAAGTTTATTTCTAAAATGTACATACAGACATCAAGCTACCCGAAACTGTAAAATTTTCTTAATCAACCTAAGCGATAAAGTTGAAAATCTTTAAAGAAATTTGACAAATGTTCAAAGATTTTCCATTTTGATGCATTTTTTTAACTAAGCCCCAAAGTGTGTACATGTCTTTATGTTTTGCTGCCACAAGAGTCCTGTCAAATTGACACATTTGACAACTTGACACTGACACATTTGACTCGTCATCATTGGTCACGTGACCAGTGTGACCACTAGTTCACTAGAGATCAACTCAAGACAAGACTTGTTTCTATGAATTGTTGCGTTGTAGCATTGTTTGTACAAAGTTGGACTTTGTCGCCCGATCGCCCCCTCGGTTGGTGTTGTGATAATATTTAGGATTATTAGTATTATCTGTAGATACGTCATTCCTTTCGGTTATCGACATATTATTAAAAACCATATTTAGCGTTTCACTGTGAACGTAGCAGTCCGAGTCAGCTGTCGTCTTTGTCAAGAGGTAATTATATACTTTCCAAAATGCCTAGAAAAGTGTTCGTTGTTGGCGTCGGTATGACGAACTTCATCAAGCCGAGCACTGGCCCCGACTACCCGGAGCTGGGTAAGGAGGCGGTGCTGGCCGCACTGGCCGACGCTCGCATCAAGTACACCGATATCCAGCAAGCCGTGTGCGGCTACGTGTTCGGAGACTCCACCTGCGGCCAGCGCGTGCTGTACCAGGTTGGCATGACCGGCATCCCCATATTCAACGTCAATAACAACTGCTCGACGGGCTCCAACGCACTCTACCTCGCCAAAAAACTTATCGAAGGTGGTGTCTCAGATGTCATGCTAGCTGTAGGCTTCGAGAAGATGGCGCCCGGCGCACTCGCCTCGTCCGTCTTCAACGACAGGACTAACCCCCTGGACAGACACACCATCAAAATGGCAGACATGGCTGAACTAACAGGTGCTCCAATGACAGCTCAATACTTTGGAAATGCTGCTTCCGAGCACATGAAGAAGTATGGTACAACAGAGGTTCACCTTGCCAAGATTGCAGCAAAGAATCACCGACATGGAGTAAAAAATCCACGTGCTCAGGGTAAGAGAGAGTACACTGTAGAGGAAATATTAAACTCAAGAAGGATCTATGGTCCCTTGACTAAGCTGGAGTGCTGCCCTACAAGTGATGGAGCTGGTGCTGCTGTCCTCATGTCAGAGGAAGCAGTCATCCGGTATGGTCTACAAGCGAAGGCTGTTGAGATTATTGGTATGGAAATGGCTACAGACACTCCTGCGGTATTTGAAGAGAACAGTTTGATGAAAGTTGCTGGTTTTGACATGACTGCTCTGGCTGCACAGCGTTTGTACCAAAACACTGGTGTGTCACCGAAACAAGTTGATGTGGTTGAACTGCATGACTGCTTTGCTGCCAACGAGCTGATCACATATGAAGGTCTTCAGTTATGTGGGGAGGGAGAAGCTGGCAAGTTTGTTGATGCTGGTGACAACACATATGGTGGTCGCGTAGTTGTAAACCCAAGCGGAGGTTTGATTGCTAAGGGCCATCCTTTGGGAGCGACCGGGCTGGCTCAGTGTGCTGAACTGGTCTGGCAACTTCGTGGCGAGGCCGGAGACAGACAGGTTGGTTAAACAATAGGTTCTCTTAGCTTGGGGGTAACTGTTCCATGAGGTGAAATGTGCTGTCATGTGGTATGTTGTTTTATGCATCAGGTATTCCTTTAATTTTACTTTACATCATTATTTGTACTATGTCAATTTTGAACTACACAATGACTTGAAATTCCAGTGTTAATGATGTCTTGCTTTTGAATATTTATGAGTTTGGACTTTTGGCCTGTTATTCCAAACTGTTATCTATGATAGCAAGTTCTAATATCATAGCAAGCATTTTTGCATGTCAACCTAGTGATAAGTTATCAATTATTTACAGCTCACACCCTTAAGTAATAAATATCTTAAGGTAGCTTTTCAGATATGACCTAACTTTTTCATTCAAAACCTCCTTTAAAAAATACTTTCTTCTTGAAAATAAGATCACTTGAGGTTTTCTGATTGTTTACTTTCTAAAGTTATGCAACTCAACACACAGAATGGAAAGTTCCATCTTAATGTTATTATACAGATTCACCATATTATTATTTTAATACTTTTACTTGCTTGTCAGAAAAGTTATGTCCTGATGAACTTGATACAATGTTGTTTTTTCTGTGTTTGTTCAGGGTATTTTTGGTCCTGTAAATGTTGGTAAATTGATTGATTTGATGGCAAGGTGGNGAAAAGTTATGTCCTGATGAACTTGATACAATGTTGTTTTTTATGTTTGTTCAGGGTATTTTTGGTCCTGTAAATGTTGGTAAATTGATTGATTTGATGGCAAGGTGGAGTATTTGTATTGTCCATTATGTTTCTGTCCGTCCTTTTTGTCTACCTTCTTCACACCTGCATTGGTGCCCCTGGTATTGTAGATGTCCAGAGGCAGCAGTGAACACTTACCAACAGGTGGGCGATCAGCTTCTTAGCTCTCAATGGCATAAAAAAAATAATTCAGCACAAAAAAATGTGCAATTTGGCTGTGCTAGTATGCACCTTTGTACTGTATGGTGATTTAAATTTTCACTACAATATTATACACTTTCAAGTTATAGTTGAGTTAAAGTCGTAATTGTTATCTTAATATTGTTTATCATGTTTTCAAATGGTCATTGCTCCGTCGCTTCGGTGACATTATTGTATAATTACTTATTTGCAGTAGGTGTGGGTAGTTATGACGATGTACTCATCGTTGTATGTACTTATTGACTTTTATTTCCAGCATTTATCTTATTTATTTAGATAAACATTACGTGCATTATAAAAACATATCTCTTTTTGCGTCTTTGACAATTTAGTGTCTGTTCTTATCATTGATAAGGTTAAAAAAATAAGATTATATACCTGTCCAAATTACATAATATATTATGCCTCATCGCAATATTTCAACTCAAAAACATCATATCGAAATTATATTAACGATATCTCGAAACTTCGATTGATCCCTTCTCTTATCACATCAGCGAATTATTTACGATATGAAATGTAATAGGTACCTTTTAATAGGTTTATGATGATGTACCTGATGTACCTATAGATAGCTTTTCTTTTTTTTTTTTTGATGTCTGGGGAAATCCTCATGGAAATCCTCGGAGGGGTCGGTCAGACCCTTACTGACTAAAACCACCCCAGTGTTCCATCTCCCACCTACGCCGGGGATCGCGGGAACGTATGCGACTTCCGCAAACCAAGGGGTGCACGGGAACACCACGCGCCGCCACCTCGGGTCCGGATGAGTGGGGGGCGACAGACATACCCAAGTCCGCCGCCCCTGAACCCAGTTAGGGGGGCCGGAAGAGGGCAGCGACGCCCGATGTGCCTGCTGCGGGCCGGGAGAGCGGTCGTGATCTCCCTCTCCCTTTCTCCCTCTCCCTTTCCGCAGCCTCCTTCTGCGCGATAACTGTCTCGCAGAAGGAGACCACCGCGTCCCAGGACTCCTCACCGCCGACCATAGCACGAACTACGGCCGGCAGCGATAGGTCTCTGCCTACCACAGAGATGAGGGCACGGCGCGGCTCCTCCCAAGCTGCACACTCTGCCAGCATATGCCGTGCCGTGTCCTCCCGACAGTCGACGCAGTGGTGGCATCGAGCGTCCGGCTCCCTGCCTATGCGACACAAGAACCTCCCGAAGCAGCCATGCCCCGAGAGGACCTGCGTCGCACGAAA
>NDFZ01004225.1:14483-26598 GCA_002192655.3 Mamestra configurata
ATAATATTTATGATTTATATTAAGTATGATAATCTTATTGGGGTAGTACCGGTCCTAGTTATCATTGTCATGAGCCTGGCTTGACTTCTTTCAAAGAACACTCGAAATTAAACTTATATGGAGAACTGCAATGCTTTTACAAAACAGTTTTTTTTGTAAAAGTATTGCATATCTCCATAAACACACAAGGCGTAATCAGAGGATGCATTTATTTTTGCTTCTGGCTGATTGATATGGAGTCGGCTCAGCAGGAGTTTTTTTTCCATACACCACTATTAACGCTCATGTCACTACACACATCCTTCATAATTGCTCATTTTTACATTATCATCTTTCACAGAATCAGAAGTATCAGCCTGAATAGAGATGGATCTCTATACAGGCTGATACTTCTGATTTAAATAATGAATCCTCAAGAATTTAAAATCTTATTGTCTATGGGCTACTCAGCTCAAACTATTTAATCAAATACCTAATTAATTATGATAACCACAAAATAAGTTCTAATCCGCTTTCCTTGAAGATAAAATAGGTTTTAATTTTTTTTTTACTAAAAATCCTTCAGTATTGTGATAGCTTCTTCAGTAATTGGTTGGTTTGTTGACTGTTTTCTTAGTTTTATTACATTTGGTTGGTTTAAGATCTGTGTTACACACGAATTTATTTCGCCAATTAACGCAGAACAGGTTTTTTGAGCGTCATTGGTTTCATCATCGACTCACATACCGCTGATAACTTGATAGGTACTTTATTCCTATCCTATGGTATGTGTTGTATTTTGGTACTATATAACCATCCAATTTGTTCTTTGCGCCTCATTATTGCCTCAATTTGATCCAGCAATCGATTAATTACAGAAGCATTACGCAGTTTTCACCTGATTCATTCATTAGTTACAGGTACTTATTTGCCCTAACGAGACCCTGTTATCGTATCAAAAGAAAATTATTGCAAAACATACGTATTTTGTTGCATATTTGTTTGCAACTTAACTACCTCCCAACACATTTTAAGCTTGTAATTAAGACGAAACCCATTATGTGTTATTTATGTGTTTAATTAAATACCCAAACTGCTATAATCTACAGATTATAACAAAGACGTCCTTTGTCCTTTTTTGCAATTGCGCAGTGTGAGTGATATAAAAACCAGTGCCGACCTTGCATTTAAATAATAATTTAAGCACCTTTTTCCCCTCACAATTTATATCGCGAAACATTTCTGGCTATTTTATAGTATGTATACTTATTTAATTGCTGCTATCTAATTCAGGCAGTTTCGAGAACGTCAGTAGTAAAACTAACTCGATGTTTATTATTGCTACAAAGGGCAGAGGCGTATGTCAAAGTCCAACATCCAATCACTTTTGTCTTGCGTTTAAAATGTGCGTGATTCCATTGTGTAGATTGTCATACCTATTCCCTGCAAGTGAACTCGTAATTCTTCACAAGTTTAGTTTCCAACTAAAATTATTGGTAGGCATTTGAACTCTATCTTACCTTATGGCAAGCAATGATGTAGTTGACGATGAAGCACGCTAGCCTAGAAGTAAGCAATCATTCATTCACTTTTGACATAAAGATCCCCAGGTTGTAGCTGTCACCGGAAAATAGCAGATTACAAAATAACTTGAGAGATTGTAAACTCTCGATAAATTGTCAACAGAATACTATTTTACGCATCAAAATTTGATAGTCTATAATATCTCGAAGTCATTCCGAGAAATTGTAAGCTGACATTAAATGGCGACCAGCGAATCAGGAAACACAGACTCCGGCTGGGAATTCCAATCCTTAGCTGTACACACAATGAAATTATTCCCAAAACGTTTTGTGCGTATGGGTGGGATGTCAATTACCAACAATTCATAATTTAGAAGTCTTCAACCGCTGGAATATTGTTCATTGTCTTATCCAGTCTCAAAATGGCGGCCGCTAGATTATTGCGTGGCTATTAAAATAGATAAAAGGAAAAAATTATACGTGGTTCAATCAGTTTAATGGACTCTGACCTTTGAATGCGTTGTGTCAACTTTTTCTAGTTGTTTGTAGTAGGCAAGTTCGTTAATGCTGTTTGGTAGGTCCGTAGAGAAGTCTCCGAAGCTCGTTTACAATGCTAAAATGTGAATTCAGTGAACTCTAGAAAATGGAGTCCTGAGATAACGATTTTTAGGAATGATGTAGGAAAGCTACCGTGTCTCAACCGTACCTAATATTCTTACTTAAAATTAAAATAACATCAGAAATGATTAACGTAGCCACCATCCTTCAACCGGACGTTTACCTGTATGAAGTAGTCATTTTACAATGGAAACTTCGTTGCGCATACGCCGCGCGCCGGTCAAAATATAATGAAGTAAAAAAACATGTAGCATTCAGCGTCGATGTCTTACGTTCGTGTTGCTTCACGCGGTTTCCTTGACCTAAAGTGGGTGAATGTGTATCGCGGTTTTAACTGGAACTCGCTTATTTTGCATCGAGGTTGATTTTAACACCTCAATTTTCGCCACAAAACTGGCCCAGTTAAGGGGCGAAAATAGAGCGCAACTTGTTTAAGATCTAGCAAATAACAAGAGACATTAACAACTAAGGAAATTATAAACGGTAGATCGACGTTATTTCCTTCCTTGTACCAATGTCTGGGCTAGTCCCTAGCCTTCTGTGTTAACGTTAGGTAATGTAGCATAAAGTATTAACCAACCCAACAGACTTCGGCCCAGACTGCGTCAACCAATCAAAACTGCTTATTTTACGCATAATTTATGCCATAACACACATTCTGGAAGTGAATTCCATTGCTATCAGATTGTTTAAAAAAACGGTATTTCAACCAGCAAATACCGGTTGGTTGGACCGATTGGGATTAATATGGCTTGCAGAAGGCATACTTATAAAACTATCGAGTATATTTGTTTCAAGACGGTTGAAGAACAGACACACCTATTTATTGCTTGTTAAGAAGAGACAAGACCTCTGGCCCTTCCTATCAACAACGTTGTATCTTCGTAGCCCCAATTTTAGAATGTCTTTCAGCCTTCGTATACTTCTTTGATTTCCAAGTTTTAAACCTGGTCTAATTCTACTTCTCAGTCGCTTCCTTATTGCTATTGGGATGGGTCGTGATAACAGTGGGCGATTCTCGCAACAAATCTACCGTCCAGGTTGATGTGTCCTGCTCCCAGTGAATGGCCATTTAGAAGGTTTACTCTCACCCGTTTAATTTAGCATAACAACTTGTCTGCATTAACACAATACACTTAAGTATTACATTATAAATGTAGCTATAAATACGCGTTATAAACCTTAGTTAAAATCAAGTAATTAATGCGCAAACGCAGTCAGTCCATGAATATTTTACTTAAATTAAGGCCCAGCCAATGACTCCGCGCTTTTACATGTCTGATTAAAATTCTCACTATATTATTTCGTCGTGAACATCACGTCATATTTCCACAAAATGATTTGACTATATTGCTGTTTCTGTTCAGTCCACACCTTGAAATCTTCCTAAAGACAATCTTCAAAATGATGTTGAAAACCTCGTCAAATCCATCTTGTAGTTTACAGCTTACAAGTGCTAAGCAAATATGCAGAAACAACTTGGTTTCTATGTATTTAGATATTTTGCCTCAGTATTCACACATTAGAGGTAGCAAATCTTTAAAGAGACATCCGAGTTGCAAAGGAGGTCACAGTTGCAGAGGCCCTAGGTGCATATAGTCAGTTGTATTCCGATGCATCTTTGGTAGCATCTTGTACTTCAGCATGTATGTATGGCCTAAATTGTGTATGACAAGCTCCAATCTAGTAATTGGAGCTTGTCTATTATATGTCTTGTCTATGTGCGAGAAACGTGTTCTTATGTATGTCTCTAATCTCTGTTTCTCTGTTATTTTTGTATGTCAAATGTTTTTGTCTCGTCCTGTTCTAAAAATGTGTGCTTGTTCGATTATGCTGATATGGTTACCTAATTATTTGTTAATTTTAACCTCTGGCCTATTCTGATGCAGATTGTTATTTTTGAACACGTTAGCCTCTGACTATAAAGCAAGTGTTCTTGCTTGTATTCTCCGGTTATATTTGCTTATTGAAGTCCGTTCTCAGTAGTGTTTGATTTGTTTCCAATGTCAAACTTTGATTTGATAAATAAGTACAAAACAACACCAATAAGTTGTAAAACCTGTAAATATCACACTACAAACATTATTCACTTAACTTTAAACTTTTTGCTCACGCATAAATTATGAAGTTTTAATTTATAAATATGAATAACCTTTGCTCAGATCATTATACCTACAATATTATCTTGTATCCGACCTCAGCAAGCACGATTTATTGTTCGCTGTTTACTAACCGTGAACATTGAAAACGAATTTAACAGAAGTCTTTGAAGAATTAATGTGCCACTCGTAGTGTTTGTGCTCCCGTCATTGTTAACAGACGTGTGTCGCTAGTCATTAATTCGTAAATGTAAATATCTTCAGGTGCCGCGCGCCAAGATCGGTCTGCAACACAACCTTGGACTCGGAGGAGCCGTCGTAGTCACCATGTACAAGAAGGGATTCGCTGACGTCACCCCCAGAGCGGTCGCCGCCGCCGGCAACCCCGAAGACTTCAAGGTCTTCAAATACATGAAGATTCTCGAAGATGCGATGGAAAATGACTCCGACAACCTCATCGAAAAAGTACGAGGCATCTACGGATTCAAAGTGAGGAATGGCCCCAACGGCGCTGAGGGTTACTGGGTCATCAACGCCAAGGAAGGCAAGGGCAAAGTCACGTACAACGGCTCAGAGAAACCCGATGTTACGTTCACCGTCAGTGACGACGATGTCGTCGACCTGATCTCCGGCAAACTGAACCCACAGAAAGCTTTCTTCCAAGGCAAAATCAAGATTCAAGGCAACATGGGTCTCGCCATGAAACTGACTGATCTGCAAAGACAAGCCGCCGGAAGAATCGACGCGATTCGCTCCAAACTGTAAACTTAAACCGGTTGTAAACTGGTATTAGTTTGTATAAATGTGGTTACGGACTTGAGGTAGGGGTATTTTATACTAAATGATCACACACAAACTTTATACTCAGCGAGAAGTTGGGAGAAACGCAAAATCAAGTCACAATGTTCTGCAATAAAGATTCAACATGCCTATTATAAGAGTAACGTGTAAAGTTGTATTTATGGTTATCTGATCATTCCAAATGATATTTAAATAATAAATCGCGCTATTATTGTTATTAAATCATTTTTTTTATAAATCTTTTTTTTTACTTCGTATTCTTTTACATTCCGAACGGTTTTAGTATCAATATAATTTCCCTGCAAAAACAGCTCACTGTAAAGATTTCAGTAGACTTAAAATTTATTTATTTGAGGTCAACTGGCTTATCGCTGTGTAGTTTCATAAAACAATACAGAATTTTGTTTCCAAGTGAACCAACATAATGACATACAGGAGTTTTAAATGAAGGTATTGTTGTCACAAGTAGTATGTATGATAATAAAAAGCGTGAAGCGGTAAATTCTTTTGAAATAATCTAATCTCATAGTTCCTACGTGATTCATTCATTTTGACTTATAGGAAGTCACTAACGCCATCTATTTTAACGTAGTGATAATGTTTAGGAAGTTTTATCCAGATATTAGTTTTAAATGAAGGTATTTTGTCACAAGTAGTATGTATGATAATAAAAAACGTGAAGCGATCAATTCTTTTGAAATAATCTAATCTCATAGTACTTACGTGATTCATTAATTTTGACTGATAGGAAGTCACTAACGCCATCTATTTTAACGTAGTGATAATGTTTAGTAACTTTTGTGAAAGATGGCGTTGTATCATATGGTCGTCGTGTAGTTTACGGCAGTTGTTACTTATCAATACTAGGTGCCGCTGATTAAAATAATATATCACTTTTTGGATGGTTGTGGGCTGCCCAAGCAGAAGGCTGCCTAAACTTTTTTCTAGTCTAGGTAGGTACTAGTATTTCAAAATAAAATAATATGAAATGAAACACGTATTTTGGAAATCATTTCATTTTATTGCTCCACAAGGTAGGTACTTATAAGCTTTTTTATTTTCAAGTAAAAACACACTTACGANTCTTATCAATACTAGGTGCCGCTGATTAAAATAAGCTAAGTTAAATATATAGTCTAGGTAGGTACTAGTATTTCAAAATAAAATAATATGAAATGAAACACGTATTTTGGAAATCATTTCATTTTATTGCTCCACAAGGTAGGTACTTATAAGCTTTTTTATTTTCAAGTAAAAACACACTTACGAAACCACATGTTACGAACATGTGTGTGCATAACAGAACATTATTTATTATAATCTTATAACTCTAATCTATCAGGTACTTTACAATATACAATGTTTTTCCACTGTTCAGTATCAAGAAAAATGTTTTTGCGTAATCCAAAAAACATACTTACAGGAATGTTTAATTGGATTAGAGGTTTCAAGCAGCAACTTATAAATTTTCTGATATAAACACACACAATCATAATCAGGCCGTTTCTCTAAGACATGTCGCCTTACATAATAATACAGTCGCAAATAATTATAAATCTGTTACAAACAATATTTATCTACTTCATATCCCTGTAAATAATAATAGTGATTAATAAAAAAGACTTATTACATCTCACCAGCTTCACCAATATTGGCCATTAAATAAAAAATACAGTGTAAATGGGCAAGACAAATGGATCAGGAGTTATATCGTTTGTAACTTTATTTTGTTAGACATGAGATATAATCTCATACATTTTATGTGAAATATCCGTTTAGACTAACGCCTATTGGGATGTAGGTTTATGATGTAATCTCTTAAAAAAAATGGCGCCAATATTGTTTACTTAGTTAACTCTCGAGGATGGAACTGANATATAATCTCATACATTTTATGTGAAATATCCGTTTAGACTAACGCCTATTGGGATGTAGGTTTATGATGTGTAATCTCTTAAAAAAAATGGCGCCAATATTGTTTACTTAGTTAACTCTCGAGGATGGAACTGAGAAATAGGTGATTATATAGTCATCATGGGTTATTATTGTGAAGATTTATTGCAGCTATGCTAATAGCTTTATTAAAAACCAGAATACTAAGAAAAATATAAAGTAGACATTATAGGAAATTAAAGAGATCTAACTGGGCTGTTTACAGAATTTACTACCATTCCTAAAAGCATACCACCGTGCACTTTACAACAAATATTGGCACAAAACAAAACATCATTCCGTACTTTTATTATTATGAATTCATATTGTTCTAAATTTTGAGTCTTATTTTTAACTTTATCCATCTAGTCATCTTCTCTTCAACTAGGAATGGCAGTAAATTAATAAAATAAAAGGAGAAATAGGAAAAAAAATCAAAAACAAATCAATTCAGCGCCATCTAGTGAAACAAATTAATATGCATATAAAGCAATATATATTTTTGATACTTAAGATTTTGCGACTTTCACAATAACGTATTTATAAACTGATGTATAACAATCATACATGAGATCACAGAGTACGTGAATACCCTGGCAAATCACCAATTACGCGATAAACTTTGTCTCATTCCTCTGACGAGAACCAAACCTGGCAGAGATAATGAGACATAGTTTGTAGCGACAAAGTCAAGTATTTTATAGTTTACAACAGCCTGGCATTCATACATAGCTTCGTACCGTACAGTAAAACAAATATTTACATTATCATAACTCTCACTGTCTTTCATTAGGAGACATACTAAAAAATAACAAATCTCTTTCGAAATGAAAAAGAATACAACCTACTGAGTGTCTTAGGTAGAAATAGAATAGTTTAGCCACGATTAGTCCTTTAGCACCATCCATATATAAAATTTTGCGTTAAACAAGACAGTGAGAGCTTTTTTTGAAACTTTTCCATCGATACAATAGAATATTACCTACGCTAATAATTAAAGCGTTATTTAAGGTTAAAAATGGCTTAGCCACGTTTAATTTTTTTTCATCTTTTAATATCGCAAAACCAAAATAGATTATCATTGAACTCTCTTTTAGAAATAATAAGTAAGTAATTTAAAAACCAAAATATTAGTAGAACCAAAATATTCGCCAATAAATACTAAAATATATACAATTAATCACTAATTTAGCCAAGCCAAAACGTTGTAGCACCAAAATTATCCAACAACAGTACTGACAGAAAAGTTTCACAATATATATGAGGTACCTTATTATACAATATAATGACATGCAGTCCATTTCTAATGTACACTATTAAATGTTTAAAACAATAAGTTATTCTTATTACACTCGCTTACGGTACCTATACTGAATAATATATATTAATAAGTAAATGGTAATTTATTTTTTTCAATGTGTCTCTGACTAGAGATATAACCTATGCTAAAACTGAAATCTTATTGTATTACAACTAACTACGTAACATAGCACTCTTCGAAGGGAAACAATATCATCAAAAGGAAAATCGCTTCGATTTCATTTCTACAATTTGAGCTTTGCCAAAGTCACTTCGTGAAATCATATTTCACAACTCTTTTTTGTTGTTTCTTTTTATTTGAATCGACCCCGGCAATGCTTAGCTAGCAAATTGGAAAAACATTACCCTTCTGGGCCCCGCCGCAGTCGGGTAATTAATGTTCAAGTCGGAAGTGGTCTTTTACGCCAATAATAATTTGCTGCCAATGAACGTCGTAAAAGAACTTTTAATGTAAAGACAAATCAATTATCTTTGACATGTTTCTCCATTTAGCTAGCTAACAGTAATACAGTGTATGTAATTGGGGTTAATTTTAAAATAGTTGCCTCAAATCTGGTATGAACATTATGAAAATGATTCTTAGTAGGTACTACAAAGGGTTTTATGAAAACAAGGAAATACATTTAATTAAAATGGAGTAAGCATTGGGTTATTCTCATATTTTTCGAAAGTATTTTATACCCAAAGTTGAAACTGTTTTCATTTAGAAATCAGCGGTGTTATTGGTAATTTATATGTTAATCCGATGTTAATCAAAGAAGTTAATAACCGCTTGATAATTTTAATGTTCGTACCAGATAAAAAGAAATAACTCGAGGCGCCGTGAGGTCATAGCCTAAAATCACACAAGTTCGAATGTTCATCATCCGACATAAGTGCCCGTAGACACAAAGTTAATACATAAATAATAATTGCTCAGTCACAAAAAATATGCACTAAATCAAAATGCACTGTTACTGGCAAAGGCTAAAACGCGTGGCTCAAATTTATTACAAAACGTATATAAATTACATTTAAAATAAAAGTCCGTCAGCCGCTTTTCGGTTATAGACAATACCTACATACTTAATAATTCATTAAGTTTTTAAAAATATTTTAAAAACAGTTACTTACTCGTGAAACGTTTGTTTACGACGTAAAAAAAATCACAAGTTTTCAATAAATTAAAATGCTACGAAAAGACGTGAGTCTTAGAAGAAAACTAAAGAATATATCAAGGCTTGTGATGACAGAGTTAAAATTACGATAATCATTATTTTTAGTACTATTGACCGAATCAATTAGGAATTTAATTCACGGTGTGTCCCTCCCGGTGCTGTTGTAGATGTTACACCATGGAGGTACAACAATGTCCATGTATGTACAACACCGCTTCAGAACACCACCAAAGACCACTTGTTGACAACCAATCTTTTTTTTTCTTCCAAAGATACAAAACCTAACACATTGATAAGAATCAGGCAGTGATCAATTCACCATTTTTTAAATTATTGCTCGATAAAAAACAATTTGTAGAATCTAAATGAAAATCAGTGTCTTACATAGTTTTTCTTAATTTAGACCAATAAATTTTATGTACAATGAGGTAGACTGCGGGATACACCCTTATAAAGATAATTTTGTTGGCCTGGACTCTACTAAAGTAGCTATAACTTATGAATATGACGTGCAACTGTCCCACTAGCCGTCAGGTGATATAACATTACTATGTACTGGGAGAGAAGTAATTACATTATTTAGCTGTACTAATGAGTGTGAATTGTGATTTAAGGAAAGCAATCGACAAATCGTCGCTAAGTTCTGACACGGCGGAAGTCAAATTTTGAAAGAAATACTCGGACGATTCGTCTGGAATCGCAAGACGTATCGTTTGGCAAATAAAACGAGAATTAAAACCAACGGTGTGAATTATAAGTTAAAAAAAAAGAAAAACATCTCGTCTATCAGCGTTGTACAGAAAGCTACAACAACAGCGCTTAACTCAGTTTTTTGCCAAAGTAACAGGGCATTACTGTGTTTTTATCACAAAAGCGCGAAGTGAACTCAGTCCACATAGGTGCTAAGAATTAACAGCTCACCTAACTTAAGTTATCACGGTGAGATTTTTGCAGAATCGACCGGCTGAGTTATGAGCTGCTGAAAAGTCGCCGATTTTGACCCCTACCTACGGTGTTAGAACTTAAACAACGAAATGTGATTACGCCAGCTGGAAGACAACCGTGGGCCATAGAGACCATACTTGAAGATTATAACTATTTGCATCAACCATTCCTACCACCGTCCATCTTAGTGGGACAGATGAATTAGAACGAAAGCGTTCTGCAGACCTGGGGGGCTACTCTTCAAGCCCGAAGTCCGTAGTTTCTGGCTTAGTTTCGGGCGTATTCTAGTCCGTATCACCTTACCACTAAGAATTAATGACAACACGATTTGACAGTTACTGTCAAATCGTGTTGTCATTCATTCTTAGTTCGGGTTCGGAACTAATCGTAAGTCCGTAGGTGGTACGGAGTAGAATACGCCCGCAACTAAACCCGAAACTACGGACTTCGGGTTTAGAGAGTAGCCCCCGACACAACAAAATGTTTACGAGATAATTAACATTACGAATGTGCCTCATTCCTACTACATTGGCTTGTGTCTGTAAACAATATAAACTTAATTCCACATGGTTTTCATACAACCTTTAACATATAAGAGGTATGATGCATGTATATGTTTGAAATATTATTACTATTTGGTATGGCTGAGGTTTTATACAGAGTTATTTATTCAAACGAAAGTCAACGCTGAGCAGATGTCGAGCTTGTAGCGGCAGGTCGATATTACACCATCGAAAATGTTCTTTAATCATTGAATGGTTCTATTATATCGCGTGTACAATGAGCTTTGTAAGTATAACATGATTATGAAGTGATTTATAGTGTAACACCGCCCCCCAGATCGTATCGACTTCTCACTATTCCAGAATATGAAGTTTATAATAAGTTTGTATTGTACACAAGTAGAAGATAACTTAAAACGCCGTTATTATTGCTTATTGTATGTACACAGATATTGCAAATAAATCTTAAAAATAACCCTGTATAAATTATGCTTATGGTTGTAGTTTTATAACTATTTTACTATATTATATGTGAGTATTTTGTTAATAAGGTATTGGAAAAGCACAGAGTTGAGGTTATATGAAAAGGTAACAGACGTACCTCAGAATGGCACACGTTGAAAAGACTACAAGAAAAACTGTATATTGTACAAAAAACTAATTTCATAAAACTGTACTTGATATGATTATGTACAACTATTTTTTATCTGCATCGTGCTACTGTATAATCTGTGGTTAAAATGATTCTTTCAGCGAATCTGCACAATGCGGCAACACCGAAATCGGTGTCGCCACATAAAATTATTCAAAACAGTATAAATAGAAAGAGGTCTCGATCGACTCGGTTTGAAAGATCAACAATATCCAAGTAGAGAAAAAATATTTACAGGGTGCCGCGTTCGGATCGTACGTCACGATCGGTTCGGCACCTCGTGGCTTTGTACTGTGAGTACGTGGAGACGCAATGTCACTGAGCGTTCATCGCGATCACTGTCAGCGCAACCAGGTGATGACGTGCGTCGGTCAACACGGCGGCGGCTCGGCAGGTGCGGGTGACGGCGCCGGGGACGGCCGCTCCGCCTGCTCGCGCTGCGCCAGCTCCGCCTCCCGCAGCTCCAGCCGCGCCTCGCGCCGCGCCAGCTCGGCCTCGCGCTCGTCCAGCATGCGCGCGCGCTCGGCCAGCCGCGCTTCGACGTCCAGCAGGCGTGCGGCCAGCTCGGAGTCGCTGTGCGGTGGCG